>SNQJ01S0083982.1:23985-34719 GCA_010110895.2 Picea sitchensis
TTTTTTTTTTCTTACATTATTTGTTTTTCTGTTAGAAAGAGTATCCAAGCCTTCAAGGGATCCTAGTTATCAATATCAGTGGTCTCTTCCTGGTTTGTCCTGTCTATTTTCATTTTTTCTTAGAGTTTAGATATACACGCGGCCTGTACAAGGTCAGCGCGTGTGTACAAGCCCTCTGTCTCTATTCAACGCGCATTCGCACACGTGTTGTTTCAGTAACAGTCGTGTGCTTGTACATGATACTTTTTGTTAAGGGTAAGGCAATCACCCTTTCCCTTGATAAGAATTATTCCTCTCAAGTGTTTGAATCTTTGTGTGAGCAGTCAGTAGCTTAGGATTAATCTTACCCTTAGCTTGCTTTTTCTCATTTAAAATGTTGTCAGAAAAATAAATAAAAATTTACAATTTTTAGACAAGTGTGAGAGTCATTGTTTTTACAATTGCTATTGTGTGATTTGTTAATCTGATTCTTTGTGATCTGCGATTAGGCCAGAATTGTTTTTCTTGTTTTTTGCTTGTCGATATTTTTCCTTTCTTGCTTTACTAGCATTTAAAATAAAAATAAAATCTTTTCATTTTTTTGTTTGGTTGAACAGTGTGTTTCTGCATTATTAGGCCAAGGAAAAGTCTTTTATTTCATAATTTTTTGCAGTTCACTTAGATCATAAGTAGCTCATAGTCGAGTGAAATTCCTTTGAGTTTGCTGTCCAAAATCTTAGAAAAAGTAAAAATATTTTTTGAAAAGTTGTCGAAATTTTGCATTCAGTAAAAGTTTTGCTTCCATCTTTTTTATTTATTTTTTGCTTTCGTCTTTTACACATCATCAGTTTCACCCTCATACCCCTTGATGTAAGACAAATCCATAAAAGTAATGCTAAATTTAAAATCTACTAGACTTTTATGTTTGTAGGGTTCACAAACTAGTTTAGGACTAGGGCCTTGGATTAGGTTGGAGAGGAAACTCTTCAAGGCCATTTAAAATCAAACATTGGAGTCTGAGATAGGGAGTGTCTAAGTCCAGTGTCATGAAATTTATTCGGGACCCCCCTCTAACACAGGGGATAAACATGAGGTCGCGTGCAGAAAGGTAGCGGAGATAACCCCTCCAAAGCTGGACCAATCGTAGTGGAGAACACATATAGAGGGCTTGTTTTGGGATTCCGTCATTTTCATTTTCCACGGGGCTTCATGGGTATCGAATCCATTAGAGGTCATCAGTTGTCTTCCGGAAAATTTTCTATCAATACCCTTGACAGGTTTCAGGCTCGATACCCTACTCATTGTGGTCTACCCAACTTTCAACTGTACCCGCCTGGTGACTGTTCGCGCGCTGGCAACCTAGTTGCCAATCTGTTTAGGGACATACACAGGTGACTGCGGGGGTATACCGCAGTACCTAGAATAGACATCGGGCCATGCTTTGTAGAGTATACCCGGAGGGTGCTTCCGTGCTTGAGTTGAACTTGCACCAGTAAGTTGCTCTAGTGTTGGTTGTTGTAGCTGTTCTTCCAATTAATTTAGTGTTTGCTTGTCTTATCTTCCAGGGACTTTTTTTAGCAAGTGTTACTTTTGAACATTTAGACTACCTTAGAGTGTCTTGGATCTTCTCACACAGTGGAGAATCCCGAGCTCTGCCACTCACGAAGGCTTCTTGGCCTGTCGTCGGTTACACTGGAGCCACCCCCGCCACCCCTAAGGCGGAAGCTAGACTAGCAAGGGTCTTTTGAAGCGACCGGGTTACAAACCATTATGCCCGAACAACCCCCAGAGGAATCGACCATTTCGGACCTTGAAGCAATCTCTCTTGGCCCGATTGAAACCTCCACCACTGATTTCTTGGAACTTTTCATTGTACCAATTCAATTTAATGAGCGCCAGACAGTGTCGCACACAACAATAGAAACAAATGTTGTTACTCCTTCTGGGAATTCTTCAATTCCCACCACGGTTGTCACCACAGGAGAGATTTCATCTCCTAACCCACCGTCGATGGTCCGAGTCACCATGGGCTCGACTGCAACTACTTTGTACAGTGTTCTGAACCCATCTTTGGTGGCGGCCACAACCCCTTTCACACCTAGTGCGACAGGCCCTCCGTTCTCATATGGGATGCCTAGTTCGGGTATAAGTCCTGTACTTTTTGACTCCACTTTATAGACTTTGGGTCTAGGGGTAGGGAGCTCTAGCGCTCCTCTGCAAGGTCACATGGGGGGCACTCCTATCCCTTTTAACGCTTTTCCTTATGGAGGAGGTCATATCCCTCCTTCGTCCCCTTCACTTGGTGGCTCGCATCAGCAATCCGTCGGGCAACCTACACACAATAGTTTATTTGGAGCGGGGAGTCAAGGATCACCTTCGCATAGTATGCCGGTAGGTTTGACACCATTTTCTTAGAACATAATGTTTGGTAACAACACCTTCTCATCAACCGCTTTCTTGACTGGGGGAAACCCCATTTTTGGACAATCTACTCTTGTGCAGGGTACTATTCCTGCACATGGGGCAAACCTAGCAGGACCTTGGAATTCAGGGCAAGGATCCGTTCCCTCCTCCAGAATGTTGATCTGGGGTAATTCTTTCCACAATCAATGGAACCCCAGACAAACTACTCTGCCTATCCCCACAGGATCGGCATGGGGTAATCCTTCCCAAAGTCCTTCGAATACAATGCATGCCCAACCATCTATGTCCTATTTGGGAAATCAGCTGATGATGTCTCCACATATGCAAAATCCTTACGCTGGCCAAGGCCAAGGTTTCTACTAGAATTCGGGCCAGTAGCCAAACTTTTCTTAGCAACCTGGTGCCAGTCAAACTCCAGGACCCTTTTTCCCAGGTTATCAGCAACAACCTAAACTACCATTCCTGGCAACTTTACACTTGCCAGATTTGACAAGGTTGTTGAATGACCCTATTTGTCACAATCCGCGTTGGCCTCCTATGTCGACGAAGTTTCCTTCGGACATTCCAAAGTTCGAAGCCAAGCCTAACGAATATCTAGGTGATCATGTGACTACCTTCCATCTTTGGTGCTCATCTAATTCATTGAAAGATGACTCTGTATAGTTGAGATTTTTTCAATGTACTCTCATTGGGAGTGCCGCGAAATGGTACATTGAGCTCGATCACTCAAGATACTCTTCTTTTGGCGAACTGGCGATGGCTTTCCTTAACCATTTCCAGTTACCTATGAGATACGATGTCGACACAGAGTTGCTCGCTAATTTCGAATAGACAACAACGAACCATATCTTTGATCACATTCGAGAATGGAGATGCCAGAAGAGTTTAATCAAAGTACCAGTCCCACCAGCATTCCTTCTTGAGTGGTTCCTTAAGTCTTTGGTCCCCCAGTTATCTAAAGACGTCGCGACATCTAGAGTTTTCTCTAAAAAAGACGCCATCACGAGGGCTCAACAGTTTGAGCTCATAGATTCTCAGTCTGGTTTATTATACAACATATTTCCAGATGCGCCATGTTCAATACTAGATAAAACTAGACAGAGAAAAAGACCGCATGCCGATGGTATTGTCGGTTCAGCACAAACCAATCCTGCTGAGCAATTGACAAAGAAGTTGCAACAGTTATCCATACAACACACAACAACCAGCCAAACTACTACTTTGTCTACTCCCCCTACCAAACATCGGAAGTACACACTATGTAGTCGACTAACCCAAATGCCACCCAACAACCTAAAGGGAAGAAAAAACAATGAAAGAAGGGTAAGGGGGATAAAAAACCCAACGATAATGTTGGCGGGGACAACACTGAAAAATGGAAGGCGAGGTATCCATGCAACTTGTGCACGGAAGACCACCCGACCCATCTATGTCCTTGACTTATAGAGGCCCAAAACTTTGTCATGCAGCAAAAGCAGGCGGTGTTGACGAACCCATTTCAACATGGGAAAAATCTAACTCAAGCCTCTACAAGCACGGAAGGGGGCAGCCAAGAAATCTACCCGCCTCCAAACAACCCCTCATCCGTGAACATATATATGGTTAGGGGTGATTCTTTGATATCCACTAGAGTGCACGATTATAGTAAACCAAGCGCTTCTGAGAAGGGTAAAGAAGCTGACCTCCCATCTCTTCCTCTACAGATTGAGAAGACGTTGGGAGAAACAATGACACGCATTCCAAAAGGTGCATTTAAAAAAGCTTCTTATAACCCAAATGCAAGAGCCACCCAGAACTACTCTGTGGTGGAAGATTTATCACAAACCCCTCATGCGATGTCTGCTTTGGAGGTCCTCCAAAGATGCCTTGCTCAGAGGAAATCCTTGTTAACTGCTTTGGGCTCTACTGAGACTTGTAATCGGGGTACCATCATGTTAGATACAACTGACTTAAAACCTCGTTTGCCTTACCACGTCGCGTTTCAGATAGTAGTGGCTTACCCCACGAAAACTTTTACACGGAATATCTTCCGCATGGTGGTCGACGAGGGTGCCTTGACATGCGTTATGTCATTGGAATGTTGGAAGGCCATTGGCCAGCCCGTTTTGTCTCCATCACCTACCCTCCTCACGGCTTTCAACGGTTGTTCGTTCCGACCACATGGCATCATTCCTTATGTCCATGTGTAGTTAGGAGGGAAAATCGTCTGTGTCGAAGTAGAGGTAGTCGATGCTCCCCTCGACTATAACCTCTTGTTAGGCCGGAGTTGGACTTATGCTATGCAAGCCGTGGTTGCTATAGTTTTCCGAGTCTTGTTATTTCCACACGAGGGCCCGATAGTGACCATTGATCAATTGTCTTTCTCCAGACCTGAACCAACCTTGGGGGCATCCACGGTCCCGATGATTGATAATCCTCAACCAGGTGTCGTCAACGTAGGAGTTGGTTTGTGCCCATCCTTGATGGGTACCTTCGATTACCCACCTCCTCACGGAGATATCAAATTTATATCTAATCACCATAAGGTTGAGATTTTTCAAGTTTCGTTGTTCTGCATGACTTACTTCAAGGATCCATGGATTCTTCCTTCCCCATCAGCCACGATGGATGAGACAAGGCACCCAAGCATGTCCACACCCTTGTCTACCACTGAAGTAGCGTACTCTTTAGTCCAGCAAGATTCAGCTAACCCTGATTCGACTCCTGCACAAGATTTAGATCCACTTCTAGAGCCTATTTGGGCTCAGGGTTCTCTCGCTAACATTGATTCGTTAAACTTAGTCTTGCCTTCTGATGAAGCAATAATCGAAGAAATGACTAGTCCAGACAAACCTTGGGATGATCTTCATCACAGATCATATTTCCTCCCAAATTTAAGCCGAATCAAAGTAGGAGAATTCACCATGACCATGACGGGAGATCAGTCATGTCCTATTAATCTCTTAGCTACGCATGAAATTTATGCTGAGGGCAATATGGAAACTATTGTTGAAACTATACCAATCAATATCTCTCGAAACCCTGCCATCATGGAGAATGTTTTCATCGAAGCTGACTGCTCCCCCGGAGAGGTTCAACTCTATACAGATCTTTTTAAAGAATTCTATGACGTTTTTTCCCGGTCATATGAGGAGATACCCAACATCGACCCACAAAGTGTTGATCATGAGCTACCTTTGTTGTTTTTCAAGCTCGCTTTGAGATCCAAAAGCAACATCCGGCAAGACTGCATTTATGCTTTTCGATCTTTTCCAGATTAACTGAGAAAAGTAACCATTATGGAGTCTTCTTTAAGCCCTTTTCAGACTCGTTAAAGATGAAAAGATTGCCGAGTGACCTTGTTTCTTCACACTCGTTAAATTGGTCCAGAAGAACGTTCCATAAACGGGTCTTCTTTTAATCCCTTTTAAGACCCTCTAAACATGAAAAGACTGCCGAGTGATCTTGTGGCATTTCACGCTCGTTAAACTTAAATTTGAAGTCACATTTGTCCGGCGGTAGTTTACCCCTTTTTTGGTCTGGACGGTCAACTGTACGAACAAAGGTATACTCTATGGAACTTTCGTTCTTTAGAAGAGTACTCTCAGGTATAATTTTATCCCTTTTTCGGGCCTGAGGGACTAAACTTACGAAGAAGGAACACCCATGGAGTCCATAGTTAAGCTCTTTTCAGACTCCCTAAAATTGAAAAGATTGTCAAGTGACCTTATTCTTTCACACTCGTTAAATTGGTCCAGAAGAAAATTCCTGACGGAGTCCATAGTTAATCTTTTTTCACACTCCTTAAAAATGAAAAAATAGCCGAGTGATCTTGTCCTTGTCACACTCATTAAAATGGTTTTGAATCGACATCTAATCGGTGCTAGTTTACCCTTTTTCGAACCGACTAGACTATCTTCAAAAAAGGTACTCCAATGGAGTCTCCTTTTATGTTTTTTCAGACTCTCTAAATATGAAAAACCACCGAGCTAACCTTCTCTGGGCTCGTTAAACTTACATAGAAGGACGTTACCATTGTGTTTTTTGTTAACCACGTTTGCATACCTTATACGCTAGCCTTGTAACAGTTTGATTCTACGTCTAAACACCTTTGGTCCTCGGAGGATTTTTCCCAAGTATCATTCTACTAGAACATCAGTCTTGTCCTCGTGCCTTGAGCTTGTATGTTTGCAACACTCATTCCTCCTTTGTAACGTAATATTCCTTTATTCTTTTCCACAATTATTGAAAAGAACAAAAAAATCAAATATACCCCAAAAAGAGGAAGGGAAAAGTATTTTCTTTATTGGCAGCATAATGAGTCGCCCTTGGATAAAGCACATATGTCTGTTTGTTCATCAGACTATGGGTTGTAGTACGACCTTAGGAATATTTTCTCGCTATATAGAGTTGTGTTCTCCACCGTCTTGTTATCCTTCCAAACATATGGAGAGTTTGTGTTGCCTCCCGCTTCGTAGACTTATGATTAACATACATGCTGCCTGAGTCTCATAATTTTTCGTGCTATTATCCAAGGGAGGTTTTTCACCAAGCCTGAGTTGGCCCCTCTGCAATATGTCTCTTGTCCGCATACCTGGCCATCCTGAACATCCAATCAAGTCCTTGTTCAAAATCACTGAAGCCTTCAGTCTGATCATCAAGATTATCAACTACATGACCGATGAGCCATCAAAGATCTCTGGGTAGTGCAGTCGTACACTCATATTACACTCCTACCCAAGTTTTGAATATTTTGAATTTGTTGCTCAAGCTATGAAGATCTCATCTTCAACCATCAGGCCGAATCAACTTCTGGAAGACGGATACTCTATATGTATATCTTTCTGATTTCGAGATGTAGCTCCATTGTGTATTCTTTGTGGCTACTCTTTATAGTTATTTGACATGGATCTACAGTGTATTTGATTGGTAGCCATGGTTCTATTTTATCTTGAGCATGGGTATGCCCGCCTCAGCGAGACATTTGTTATTTTGCAGACGACACCTCCCAGTTCCTAACCCTTGGGCTCAATTGTTCGACACATCAGTAAAGACTGGTAATGTATTTCGGCCATCAGATGCTCTTCTGACCTCACACATTAGGGGGCATCTGTTATAACCCTAAATTGAACCACACATGCTTACCTGGTATCAGGCCAACTCATATCCCTTCTTTGTCAAAGCACTACTGAACAACTCTTCTAAAAACTCCATTTTTAAAAAGTCCACACTAGTTGGCCCACTACAGCCTGCGTGGATCTACAGTGTCCATGCTAGCAGGCCCACTACAGCCCGCATGGACCTTCAGAAGCATGAAAAAAGGAAAGTTGTCGACGGAACAAAAATCTATGGGTGAGTAAACTGAAACTCCTGGCCATGCATGGCCAAGGGTTCGTCCAAATACCTAGCTCCTTCTAGCCTATAAAAGAAGAGGTAGGGGTCCCATTTGGAAAGAGGAAAAATATAGAAAAGAAACTCTGCCCATTTACGTATTCCCATTGTCCCAACCCTTTAGCCTTCCCTTATGCCAGAGGAGATTCAAAGCAAAGCAGTTGGAGGACAGAAGAAGAGGAGCCCAGGATTAGGTTCAAGGAGCGGTGGCCAGTCTCAACTTTTTGTAAGTTGACTCATTCAAAGTAATAAAGAAAATGCTTTTCTCATCCCAATTCATGAACTGTTTATAGTTTGATCAGTATATGTTTGGATTTCTAACCCGCTAGTATATAAGTAGTATGCATGCATAGTTGTTTCTCATCTTGAATGTAGGTCAGCTTTGGAAGGAGTATTGCGAACAAGTAATCAAGCACAACGGAGGATCGACATCAAACGCCGGTAAAGAGGTAGGTTGATCTTTCCATGCGTCTACTAAGAAAAGGGGATTTAAATCTAGGGATGAAGGTAGAAAGTAATTTCTATTCGGTCATATATGCATGCAAAGTCTGAACTCTATTTGCTAGTTCGTAGGGTGTTTTTCCCCAACAACACCTTCTTTTTGGGTCTTCAGATATGTCAAAACAACCAAGAAACGTTTATTTCTCAAACTAGGTATATCAAAGAAAGACTAAAGAGGTTTAGAATGGAAGATCACGAACCAGTTGCCACTCCTATGCAAACTAGTTGCAAGTTAAACACAGATGATGATTCAAAGTCTACTGACCAGAGTAATACAGGTCAATGATTGGTATCTTACTATATGTGACAACATCTAGACCAGATTTAATGCAGGCGGATGGACAGGTGTCATGATTTCAAGCAGCACCAAAGGAATCACATGTCTTAGCAGTGAAGAGGATTTTCAGATATATCAAAGGAACAAAAGAGTTTGGATTACGGTATCCAAAAGGAAAGGATCTATCACTTATTGCCTACACATATGTAGATTGGGTAGGTTGCATTGATGATCGACAAAACACCAGTGGAGCAGTGTTCTACTTGGTTGAGTGTTTAGTATCTTGGCTAAGCAAGAAAAAATCATCAGTATCTTTATCTACATCCAAAGAAGATTATATTGCAGCAGGAGGATGTTGTACACAGGTTCTATGGATGAAACAAACTCTGACAGATATATAGGTTGAGTATGATGAGCCCATTTCAATCTATTGTAATAATACAAGCGCCATCAATATCTCAAAGAAKCCCGTGATGCACTCCAAGAAGAAGAACATTCCAATCAAGTATCACTTTCTACGGGAATAGGTTGTAGAGAAGAACATTAGAGTTGAATATGTCAGCACAAAATAACAGGTGACATACATCTTTACAAAACTGCTTCCATGGGAAGCCTTTGAGTATCTTCACCAGAGACTCAGAGTAATTTCTACTCCAAAATTAATTCTTTTGAATGCTTATCTTATATGTCTTAGGTTTACATGAGGAAGCACCATAAAGAGGACAGTTCAAGTTGGGAGATCATTTTCACAAAGAGTTCATTAAGGGGGAGTATCCCCAAGGACAGTTCAATTATGGGGAGCAACCTTGGATGGAAAGACACCTTTTCCATTGATGACAAAGGAGGAGAGATTTATTAGATGCAGAGCATAGAGGCATGGCTCTAGGGGGGGCGATGGTTACAGGAAGATCATGAGTGATATGACTTCAGTATTGCACGACATGACTTCAGTATTGCATCAGAGTGTTTCCATTAATGCCAAAGGGAGATATTTTTGATTAATTGGGTTGGTTTTCATTTATGTCAACCCTTGAAGAAAGTCCGGTAGAGAATTTCGGTAGCACAAAGGTTTGGTAATGGACCCAAGTTTGTTTGATGGATAATTGTATGAGTTTTGATAAATTTGCAGGTAAAACTATTCTATATGGATAGTACATGTCATGCACTTTTCGGTGGTATGTGGAACATCACATAACTCCTCACGGTTAGAGAGTTATGGCCATGTGAAGTTGGAGAACCCTCATGAGTCATGTAGAAGCCCCAAAAGGTCAAATTAGTCAAAGTGTTTGCAAAGAAAAAATTATTTAAATAATAAAGTGAAGTCACGAGTGTAAAATAAGTCAAAGAGGATGCAAAAGAAATTATTTAAATAATAAAATTAATGGAGAACTTACTAATTATGGAAAGTGGTTAAGTTAAGTGGACAAGTGGTTATAAGTGGATTAACCCTAAAATAAATAAAGTGGGTTAAGACGGTTAGAAGGTAGCCCCTTGATGAAGCTACATAAAAGTATAAATAAGAGGCAATGGTCTCTCATTCAAAACACACTTGAACCTATTGAATATCATTGAATATCTATTTTGTGAAAGGTTATTTGGGAAGGTATTATTGATAGAGAGAAAATGCGGAAGAAAAACTACGGTAGGAAAGTGTGGCAGAAAAAGTGCAGCAGAAAAAGTGTGGCAAAAAAATTGCAGCAGGAAAAGTGCGGTAGAAAAAGTGCGGCTGGAAAAGTGGGGAAGAAAAAGTGCGGTAGAAAAAGTGTAGCAGAAAAATCACAGCAAGAAAAGTGCGGTAGAAAAATCGCAGTGGAAAAAGTGTGGCAGAAAAACAGCAGTAGAAAAAATGCTACAGAAATATCGGGGCAGACGATTTGCAGCAGCAAAAACGCGGCAACAAAATGCTACAAGAAGAAAAAAAAAAAGCTTTTGGTTGAGGTATGTTTCTAAAGTTATTGGTACAGATAGAGGTTGTATAAAAATGAGGTTCTAGCACATGGTTTGAGGTACAAACTTGTGGTATAGTGTTTGAGGTATATGTGATCAGATCAGATTGGTTGATGAGTATACAGTGACAGGTTTCGCAGTGACATATTCAGTTTCTACATTTGGGTACATGGTTCAAACAAGTAGTTGATGAGTTGGCACATACATGAGGCGTATAGTTGATGATGTTGGTACAT
>SNQJ01S0083984.1:58008-83966 GCA_010110895.2 Picea sitchensis
TCACTTCCTCCAAGTTGTTGTTGTCATATACAAAGGTATCATAAGGGATCTTATTGGATTTAATAATCATGACCTTAGTCTTATCAGTATTAACAGTCATACCCATATTGGAGCAAAAATCCTTGAGGATTCTTAGTTGGTTTTCAAGATCATGGGGACTCATTGCCATAAGAACGATATCATCGACATAAAGAAGAAGATTGATGACTATACCAGTGAGAGTAGGGATGACACAACCTGCTTTTTCCAAGAATTCGTCTAATTTATCAATGTATATGCCAAAAAGGGTAAGGGACAAGGGATAACCTTGTTTGACTCCGATATTGTAGTTAATGTCTTTTGACCAGTCCTCAGTGTTTTTAAACTTAGCAATAATGTTCTCATACATCCTTATTGCAGAAACCCTCAACTCGAGAGGTACTTATATCTCTTCCAACCTATTCCAAAGGTTTTTCCTAGGAACCATGTCAAAATCTTTCCTAAAGTGAACAAAACAACAAAAAAGATTGGTTTTAGTATTGCGGAACTCCTCTGCAATGATCCTAAAGGTAACAAGATGGTCCACAGTTGAATGATATCTCCTAAACCTGGCCTAGACTTTAGCTCTTTTACCGTGACTTTCTAGCCAAATGCTAATCTTCCTTTAAAAAATAATTCCATAAAGCTTGGCTAAAATCGGGCTAATCATAATGGTCCTATAATTAGAGGGACTATTTTTATCCCCATTTTTAAAAATAGGAACAATGAGGCTTTGCGTCCAGGGTTTAGGGAAGCCATGCTTGACTGCTAAATTGAAGAGCTTGTGTATGTGAGGGATAAGGATTGGCCCTCCGATTTTAAAAATTTCAGCTTGGTAGACTTCAATGTCCTTAGCTTTCCCATTTTCAAGCCACTTAGCCCTGAACTCTATGTCATCTAAAGATAAACTTCTTCCTTTGTAGGGACAATAGGAATGGTGTCCATGGAATTAGGGAACTCGTAAAGATTTTTAAGGTAGGAATTCTAGCCTGTTAAGGGAATCCTATTATTTTCTTTAGTATTATGTTTTAGAATTTGGCTCGAGAACTTCTTAGGATCCAACTTGTATTGTTGTGAAAGTTGCTCTTGCCTTTTCTTGATATAGTATCTTTTTTTTTCTTTTAATTAGGGATTTGTACGTATTGATCTTATCAAGTTTTAGGTCTCATTAGAAGCATCCTTAATGGTTTTCCTAGCAATTTTACATTCTTTATCATACCAAGGGTTAGTTGTTCTATTATTCTTTTTATGGGACACCTCGAAAGATAACTTGTTAATGGAAGTGGAAAGGGTAGTTGTAAAATTATGATAGAGTTCTTCAATGTTGCCCTTATAAGTTAGGAATTTTAATTTACTATTTAAATCTTTTAAGAAAATTTCAACTTTACTTTTGTCAAAGCGCAAATTCCTTTGATTATCATAATTCTCTTCAATGGTGCTCCTATGCATGGAAAATTTTAGAGTTAGGGTTAAAGGTTTATGATCAGAGTCAGGCTCATGGTCATTTAAAAGGTCAAAAGTTGTTATTTGGTTGGAAACGGGGATATCATATATCACATAATCTACAAAACTACTACCTAGCCCATGAATACAGGTCATTTGGTTGGAGTTTGGCCACTTCATTAATCCATTGCAAATTACTAGGTCTTGAGAGTTGTAGAGCTTGACCAACTCAGTACAAAACAAATTCTCAATTAGGTCTTCAGAGCTTCTTTTGTAGCTATTAGATAAAACAAGGTCCTCATCTAGCCATAAAGGATTATGGTTTAAGTCATCACTTAAAAGAGTAGCTTGTTTAGTTGCATTCCTAGCATTAAAGTCTCCTAGCATGAGGATATTACCTTCATTTTTCAAATTATAAATATCTTGTTCTAAATTATTATAGGGACAATTTTTATCTAGATTATTTTTCTTATAAAAAGTAGAATTAATAGATGTAAAATAACAAATTTCTATATACATATTCTTAGCATTGGTGTCTGAAATTTCTATCCAAATGTATTGATTAAGAGGGTCAATCTTATGAAGTTGAATGTGAGGAGAAATGTTTTTTCTAATATAACGAGCTATGCCTCCTATCCCTGTATGGTGGGATTTTTTGTTCCATGACAACCACAAGACAAATCCTTCCATGTTAGGGACCTTAGACTCCTCATGCTCCCAAGTTTCAGCTAGACAGATATTATCAATACCACTTGGGATCCAACTTATCATAGGACCTTTGTGCCATGGAAAGCCGCGACAATTCCAAAAAAGGATCCCAAGTGTCCCAAATTCCTATTTATTATTATCCTTCTGGTCTCTACCCCTAACAATAGATTTTCGATTTCTAATTATTGTCCATTTTCCTTCTTTCCTGGCTTCTTTTACCTTTTGAACTTCCTTCCTTAATTCAGCTTAGTCTTCGGGAATGAGGTATTCATTTATAAATATTCCCGACCCTTTTAATCTCGAAGATTTAATAAATATGCTATATTTATGGTCATTACAACTTACTTTGACACAGATCAGCCTATATTTGTGATCAATTATTTTTCCTAGCCTCTTTGCTTCTATGAGGTAAGTTGTATCAATTTGTGATTTATTTTTTAATTATTCTTTTACTATTGCTAGCGTATCCTCCTCTTGTTGTTCTTTTATACCAAAAATTATGAGGTTCAAGGCTCTTTTGTTACACTCATGGTCCAATTCGATTAGCTTATTCATTTCCTCTTTGATGGGTTTGATATCCAATTTGTTTTCCATATTACTGAGGGTTTGTTGGTTAGTTTTTCTTCTAGCTCTTTTTCTTGTTGGTTGGTTTTGAGTTTGAATGGTATCTTTAATTTTTTTATCAATCATTGTCTCTAGCTCTATTTTGAGTTTTACGTCTCTTTCTTCACTCATTTTTTTCTAATGTTTCTAACTCTATTTGGATTTTGGCATCTCTCTCTTCTCTTTTGTTTTCTACTGATTCCATATAATCATAAAGGATCTCTAGGGTGACTTTGGGGTCCTCCCCTTGTTAGGGTGAGTTTTTGGAATAGGTGGTGGAGTGCTCATATTGAAAAGAAGAGAAAAAAGATGTAACAATTATTATTATGGATTGAGTTTATCTCTTAAATCAACTTTTACTTTTGAAAATTATATATATATATATATATATCTTTACGTAAAATTAAAATTGAATCAAAGAAAAAAGTGACTCATCTCATTTTAGATGTCCAAATGCTCAACCCTTTGAAGAAGCCAAAAAATAATTTGTGAAGACCGTAGAGAAGTCCAGAGAAACTACAGAGATTATTTTGGGTAAAAAAGGTAAAAACTAAGATTATTCCCGTTCAAAACCCTAGATATATAATCTTAGAAATAAAATATCTTCTAAAAAATAAATAAACAAAGAAGTATTATTCATGTTCAAAACCCTAGATATATAATCTTAGAAATAAAATATCTCCTTAAAAAAATAAAAATATTATTGTCTTAGAAAACCCTAGATATATAATCTTAGAAGAAAAAAACCTAAAAAAAGAAAAAGAAACAAGAAAAAGAAACCTAAAAGAGAAGTATTATTCCCATTCAAAACCGTAGAGATATAATTTCAAAACCACAGATATCTAGTATGCTCATTTCAAACCGCGGAGAAATATTAATTTCAAAACATCAGAGAAGTAGTATTTTCGTTCAAAACCACGGATAAATATTATTTCCGGAGAAATATTATTCCTATTCAAAACTGGAGAGAAATATTTTTTTTTTTTTTATGTTTAATAAACTAAAACTTAATGATAAATATATTTTAAGATAAAAAATATTTCTTAAACATAAAAAAATATTAAAAAAATTATTTTATTTTGTTTCTTTTATTTTTAAATTAAAAAAATTAAATAAAAAATTATCAAGTTATAAATTATAAATATTTTAAAATTAAAATTAAAATAATATAATTTTATTATATATTATTTTGAAAAAATCAATATTAAATAATTTGTTTGTCTAATTTTATATTTTTCTTCTCATAATATAATTTTATTATATATTATTTTGAAAAAAAATAATATCAAATAATTTGTTTGCAAAACACTAAGGAAAAATTAAAATTTTTATTTTTTCCAATTTCCACAAAAAAGATAGAAAAAATACACTGTATATTTATATTTTGGAAAATAAAAATATTTTTTTGCAAACACCAAGGAAAAATTAAAACTTTTATATTTTCCATTTTCCAAAAAAAATAAATAAAAAATAAACTGTATATTTATATTTTGGAAAATAAAAATATTTTTTTATTGTTTTTTAATGGAAAATTCTTTAATATAGATATTTCATTTGAAATTGGAAGTCGATGCCTCCTTATGTGCTTTATGATTGACTGATTTTGTCTTAATAAAGAGGGATTATTTATTAATATCCACATTAATATAATTTGATATTTTTTTATATATTAAACTAAAGAGGGATTATTTATTAATATCCACATTAATATAATTTGGTATTTTTTTAATATTAAACTTTTTTTTCAAATTATTTAGACATTTCTAAGATTACCCTTTTTTCAAATAATATTAAAAATTAATAATAAATAATAATATTTTACATTTGACATTTGAATTAATGATGAATAAAAAAATACAAATAATATTTAAAAAATAATTATAATATAAAAAAAGACATTTTCAAAAAAATAAATTAATACATTATTAAGATATTAAACATTACAAATCAAAAATAATTTGGTCTCTTATCATTAAAACTCCAATTCTAAACAACCCCTAACTTCTGATTTTATCATATCATTCACATCTCCTCATCCTATATCATTAATATCTATTTGGATGCAAATTAAGTTGGATTTATTATTTTCTTGATTAAGAGAAATTTCAACAATTAATCTATTAAATTAATGATTTATTATACATTGAGATTTATTAAAAAGGAAATAGAGAAAAAGAAATCACACAAACAGTATCATGCACAAAGTTAGACTCATTTGTCTTATTATCCCATCAATTTATCATGATAATGCATACATATATAAGATAAAAAATAAATTCATCCCACTTTGAAACTGGCATAACTTTTATATCCAAGATTTTAATAATATTGATTATATAACTACGAAAATAACAACTTGCTCATAATTAGACAATCACCTCCTTTACAAAAAAATTAATTCTTTTTAATTCTTAACTTGTGTCTACCTATTACAAATATAATCTTTCACACATGTTGCCACTTAAATGTAAACGCCACTCAAATGTAAACAATATGAGCTTTGTCATAGTTTGTAATTGATTACCTTCAACAACTTATGTAATCACAGTGTTTTTTAGTTTGCTCAGTGTTTTTTTAGTTTGATCATAGCTTGTAATTGATTACCTTCAATCACTTATTTAATTACAATGTTGTTTTTTACATTTTAATGCTTCAAATTATTAATTAGGACCAAGCCTTGTGCCCTTCAATAACTTATCTAATTACAATGTTGTTTTTTAAAGTTTTATGCTTCAAGTTATTAATTAGGGCTAACCCTTCGATCCTTCCATCAACAAAGGTAGGCAAATTTATGTTACAAATACATGGGGAGGTTTGGTTTAGGTATTAAGTAAGGAGCTGGCTATGAGTACAAGTGAAATTGAACTATTTGGATGCAAAGGATTTTACGGAATAATTTGTTTTACATATTTTAGCACAGGAGTTAGTGGTTAATGGTATTGGATCATTAGTTGACCACGAATTACCGAGTTAACCAAATCCTTCAATATAGCATTCATAGTTCATCCCCTGTTTTTTACTTCCATAAATGAAATGAGCAAAGAATTTCTTTAGACTCCGTTTTTTTTTTAATTAATGGATCTACATATTTAAGTAGTTAAGTTTGTATAATATTAGCATGTTGAATCCATTAATACATTCATAAATATAACAAACAATTGTTATTTAACCCAAATTTTCATCCCCTATTTCCAGTAAAAAATGTCAAAACCTAAAAAGTTTAGACAATGCCCTTTCTATATTAAGTAGAATATACTCTACTTTGCATTCAAATTGATCTTCCCTGTCTGGGTCATTATCCTTGAAGCAAGTTGAAATTAAATTGCTTGCATTTTCAACACTTCGATTTGCATGTAAAGTATAGATTATACGTTAGCATTACATAAAATGAAATCAATCAATGCATGCAACTTCTTTAGAATTAGACTTTACTGTTTAAAGAAATAAATAGAAATCAACTTAAGGAGATCTGTGTAATTTTGTACCACATACCCTTGTAAGTTGTGTCTATGCTATTGGAAGTGTATCTATTGAAGCAAGATAACTTGAAAACAGGTGTAAGATAGTTAGCAACACATCATTGCTAGAGAATATGATGTTGAAATGGATTAAACTTATCCCAATTAGTAGGGAGATCTAGAATTTAGTTTTAAATATAATATTCCTTAACGAACCAGACACAATGATAGTGTAATAAATGAAGGGGTCAAAATCAGAACACACACAAATAACTCACAAAAGAAATTCTATTTCTTGATGATCAACATGATTACATTTGCTATGTATTTATAGAGACTTTGGAAGACTCTGGAGAATCAAGAAAGTTCTCGGAGGGAAATATCTGGAACCATCGGTGGATGTCGGTGGAGCTCTCTTGAAGTTGGTGGAAGCTTCGGGTTAGGTAGAAATTAACTTTTTACAACACTCCCCATTAATTTCTACCACTAATTACATCAATATTTTCAATGCTGAATGCTTCTCTCAAATACTCAAATTGGTCTTGTGCTCATAGCCTTTGCAAGTTGCTCTTTTGATCTGCAATGTCTCCTCCTTAACAAATACATGTCTTGGTTAGGTCTTTATCTGATTCATGTCATCATCTTCAATTTCTATCTTCATATGGTTGGGCTTCCTTCAATGTGCTACTTTATTACACAACATGCGCTCACTTGAGTTTCATCATTTTTGCTTCTTCTTTTGTACCTGCATAACATTGATTAATGCTCAAAATTTTGTATCTTCCTTTTGCACCTGCAAACAACTGATCATTGATGTCCATATAAAAAGAGATCCATCTACCGAGATACATGGGTACCATCCGCTGTACTCGCCAGTTCCCTAGGTATCCTTTTCACATACATGGTTCATCAATACATTAGACTTCTTTAGTCATAACTTGGTCCCAATCAACTCACACTCTGAGATTACTTAATCTCACATTCGTCCCCTTAATCAAAGATCTATCTTCTCCGATCACCATCAAACTTAGATACGAGTACACCTACCACCCTTGTACCTACCTAGTGGTTAATTCCACAGCTTGATTCCACATCCACTCTTTATGCCTAAGAGGGATACACACTACATGATCACTCTAATCCATGTAGGCCTATCTCAACAGGGCTTACTAAACACCTGGGGAGTAAAGCTTGCATTGCCTATGGCTAAGCTTTACAACTTTGGAACAACAACCTCTATAGCTTGCCTTTGCCTATGGCTAAGCTTTACAACTTTGAACTAAAAACTCTAGGGTGTCGGGTACTACCCATCATGCACCCCTTATATCACTTATCATTATAACATTTTATCACAGGTACAAAAATTCCACATTCTTTACTAAATGCCCAACAAATTATAAGCCCATCACATATGTCCATTTACATCTCATCACTAAGCATTACATAACTTCATTTGGAGTCTTCTTTGTTCTTTACCTCTTCCAACCAGAGTCTTTTCACCATCACCATCCATTTTTTTTTGTCTTTTATCACCCTTTGTCTTCTGCATCATGAGTCTGTCCTTTACACTGCTTCTTGCATTTTGTTTTTCCTTTCAATATACTTTATGGATATGCTTCTTGTTGGAGTTGATCAAGATCCAACAAGACAAACTATGACATTGGATTGGCAAACTTAATTGACGCACCACTTGCCATGTTTTTACATCACTTAACATTTGATTTGGACTCAACTTTTGACTAGCTTAAGAGACTCTCACTTTAACTTTAACTAGCACAATTTGACTCTTCTTAAGATGGTTTTAAATTTCAAGACTCCTTTTTACACATTTACATTTCAAGACTCCTTCACTTGACCTTGACCTCTCACTTGAACTTGAATCTTAGCTTTTACAACTTGACTCTCACTTTTCTACTAATAGAAAGGAGGACTTTTTACATTCAGAAATGATTGACTTAACTTTCACTTGCACTTTAACTCACACATATACCTCAACATTCTTGACAGCCTTGGGCTCTGGCTACTTTTACACTTGAAGTTGAAGATGCTCATTCTCTTATGCTCCTTGAGCGAACCAATGCTACCTTCCATTCTTTTTAATCAATCGGCCAACATACACATGCTGTATAGTTGTGAGCCTTTGTAAAGGTGCAGTTTTTCCATCCCTTCGTCTTTTTCCAAGTGCATATTTCAGATCATCTTCTTCTAAGTCACTACCACTGTCGATAACTTGAAACTCGAGATCCTTAATTTCTCCATTATCTTCATCCGCCTGATTCGGCTTCGATGGCTTATGTAAGCTTTCAACCTCAACAATGTTGTCACACCGGCTTATTGCCCCAATCAAATTTGGATTATAGGCCACCCCGAACGAATGGTAGTTTCGAATAATGGTGCCGGGGTCGGTCTCGTCCCACTTTCCACTGGTCAGTGCTCTGAGCTTTAGAGAAACAGTAAAGGTGGGCTTGAAAACATGGGGTGTAACCCTGGGAAGGGCGACCTGCACTTTGGGTCTCGATTTCTTATACCTCCGCCTTGATCTCGCCATTTCTCTTGTATTCTGATCCTATAATCCTCCTCCGATGTTTTCTTCAGGTGCTTTCCAACTCTCTGCAACCCTCCTTGCGGCCTCTTTTCATAGGATTTCTGCGGAAGCTCTCTCAACACTCTGCACGGTCTCAGCAGCTCGATGGCTCTCCTGAGATCTGACTGCTTTCCAACTTACTGCGAAAGCTTTAACTCCTCTAGTGGCGACTAGTCTCTCAGCCACGACTCCGCGCCTTTCTTCCTGGTAGAGACTCTTTTGCGAATGCAGATTTTGAAAAACTCACTACTACCACTTCCCTTACGACCATCGTGGAAGCTGCAGCTTCCTCAGTAACTTTCACAACAACTCGCTCACACTCACGACTCTCCAACTATGCAATAGGGGTGACTCCTTTCAGGATCATGGGCCCTCCCATGAGGGAGTGAAGCCCAGATCCAGGCTTTGATACCAAAATGATGGGGTCAAAAGCAGAACACAGACAAATAACTCACAAAAGAAATTCTATTTCTTGATCTCAACACGATTACATTTTCCTCGTATTTATAGAGGCTTTAGAAGACTCTAGAGAATCCGGAGAGTTCTCAGAGAGAAATATCTGGAACCATCGATGGATGTCAGTGGAGCTCTCTCGAAGTTGGTGGAAGCTTCAGGAGAATCTTGAGAGTTCTCAAAGGGAAATATCTGGAACCATCGGTGGATGTTAATGGAGCTCTCTCGAAGTTGGTGGAAGCTTCAAGTTAGGTAGAAATTAACTTTTTCCAACAGTAATAACAATATAAAGGTTTATTTCTACAACGAGCTTCCTCTAACAGAATGATGCAGGAGCATCGGTCAAATTCAAGTTGGATGACTTCTATAAAGTCATAATCACTTATCACAACGGGTTGGTTCCTTGAGTTTAGGATTTAGTTTGATTTTAATAATTTTAATTGATTCTAAATCCATTTGTGATGGCATTCGATTGATAGAGAGATAATCTCTCTCTTTGTTTGTATTAGTCAGTTAGATGGTTAGTGAAAAAGATCTGTCATATGTGACTGCAACCAGATTAGAATTCTATGCGAATTGTAAAAAAAGGAAAATGGATTAAGTGAGAGTGAAGATTTCAAGTGCAGAAACTCATATTGGTATCCTTGTGTATATTGTTTGGCGATTTCTCATTGATTTTGAATCCTCTTTATAATTTATGAAACTCTGAATGAGACTAAGCTCTATTTCCAGAAGTTAAGTTAATGTTTGTCATTCCTTTGCAAATCGTTTCAATATTCGATGAAGAGGGCGATGTTTGTTTGAAGGGGGTGATCGTTGTTGGAAGAATATTTCATCTTGAAGACGGTTATCTTCGTTGGTTGTTGAGGTAACAATGATCTTTGTGTTTTGTTTGGAGATTCTCATTTATATGAAAAGGCGTGTCCTCTATCCACTAAAATAACAAATCGAAATAACAAATTGAACCCTAGGCCTCATTTCCATATTTCAAGTCAATCCTTAGATCCAATGTGTTGGAAACATGCCAACTAATTTCCTCATGTGGTCACATGCACATGCATGCAATTATGTTAATTCCCATGCATGCAATCTATTTATGAACTTCTCGTGTAACTATGTGATCTATTCATGATCAGTTTGTACAACTGAGTGATAGTACAATGTGAGTGCAAGCGTATGCAAGGAGTAGAGAGAAAACTGTGTGAAGAGAGGATGATTGTATGCCTATGAAGGATAATGTAATTCTCCCTTGAATAATAAGAATACCCATAATCATTGCCCGTGGTTTTTTCCCTCATAGGGTTTCCACATAAATCAGTGTGTCAAGTGTATGATTGATTTGTTTGGTTTAATGCATGTTTGATATTGCTTATTTTATGCTCTGTTATATGCTATATTTTTCTTTATTTTCCTAACAAGTGGTATGAGAGCTTAGAGTTGAAGGAGCAGAGAGTGAAGGAGGAGAGAGTATGGTCGCTGGATCGAAGATCCTGGTTTATTAGAAGCTGTGATTTTCTTTTGGAAAGTTGTTTCTGCTAATGGTGAAAGTGCAGAGTTCCAAGTTTGAGGTGGAAAAGTTTAGTTGTAAGAATAGATTTGTGCTATGGAATCTCAAGACACGATATCTTCTTATGCAAAAAGGATTGCAAAAGGCCTTGGATAGAAAGTAAAAGAAACCGACAAGCATGACAGATGAGGACTGGGAGGATCTCGATGCAAGAGCCCTCAGTACTATTCATTTATGTCTGACTGATGAGGTGTTGTTTAACATCATTTGTGCTTCATTTGTGCCTAAAAACAACAGGTTTTTGGACCAAACTGGAGACTCTGTATATGAAAAAGAACATGTCAAACATAACTTTCTTGAAGAGGCAGTTGTACAACTTGTAGATGAAAGAAGGTACAACAATTGCTAATCACTTGAATGTTTTCAATATTTTTATTTGTCAATTAACTAATATGGAAGTAAAGTTCAAATATGAGGACAAGTTAGTTACAATATTCTGTTTGTTTCCTAAGTCTTAAGACCATCTTATCACAACTGTGTGTTTTAACACAACATATGCCATTGATTATGACATTGTTTTCAAAGCTTTGTTGTCTGAGGAGATAAGGAAAACATCCGGTAAATAAACCTCAACAACAAAAGAAATGATGGTTAGAGATCGATCTACAAAAAGAGGGAAAATTCAGAGGGGTGCGTCGGGGTCTAAGTCAAGAGGAAAGAAGAGTAAGCAGAAATGTTGATTCTGTGGAAAATCTGGGCATGCCAAGAAGGATTACTGGAAAAGACAGAATGCATCCAAGGAGGACTCCACAAAACAATCAAAGGAAGTTATTGTAGTAGAAACAACTTCAGGTTCCATTTCAGGTATGGTTGATGAGGTATTGTCTAATTGTGATGTTTCACATCAACATTGACATTGGTTGTTAGATTTTGGTGCGTCCAACAACATGTGTCTTCATAGAAATTGGTTCTCAACTTACCAATCTATTGATGATGGTGTTGTTTTTATGGGAAATGATTTTTCTTGTAAAATTTTTGGATTTGGTAGCGTCTGGATTAGAATGCGTGATGGTTTTGTAAGAACATTAACAGATATAAGACATGTACCTGAACTTAGAAAGAACTTGATATCTTTGGGATTTCTAGATTATGTTGGTTACAAGTGTACAACTCAAGTTGGAGTATTGAAGGTGTCAAAAGGAATCTTAGTAGTCATGAAGGCAAAGAGGATAGGGAACCTTTATCAACTTGAAGGAAGGACATAGGTAAATCAAGCAATGGTAGAATCTGAAGATGCAAGTGACTCTGTTCATTTATGGCATCATCATTTGGGTCATATGATCGAGAAAGGGCTTAAGGTATTGGTTGATCATAAGTCACTTCCAAGTTTGAAGTTTCTGAATTTGAATTTATGAAAGTATTGTGTTCTTGGAAAACTGTGTAGACATAATTTTAAAGAAGGAAGGCATATAAGCAAAGGTATGCTTGATTACATTCTTCCATATGTTTGGGGATCATCCCCTATAGTTTCTCTTGGAGGATCGTCATATTTTGTGACATTTATAGATGATTACTCTAGGAAGGTTTGGGTCTATTTACTTAAAATAAAACCTTATGTATTTAATACTTTTAAGCAATTCAGATCTTTGGTTGAAAAGAGAAATGACAGGTCATTCAAGTGTTTAAGGACAGATAATGGAGATGATTTCACATCTATATAATTTGAGAACTATTGCAAGGAAGTTGGGATCGAAATAAATAAGGCCATGGTTTATACTCCTCAGTAGAATGGTGTTGTTGAACACATTAATATGAGTCTTCTAGAGAGAGAAAGGAGCATGCTCAGTAATGCCAAGGTGCAATAGGAATTGTGGGAAGAAGCAGTTGTTACAACATGCTATCTGATAAATTGGTCACCATCAACTGCAATAAACTGTAAGATTCTAGAAGAGGTATGGGCATGCCATTCATGTGATTTTTTAAGTCTGGGAATATTTGATTGTGTTTATTATGCTCTTATTTCTAGAGATCAACGTTCTAATTTAGATCCTAGATCAAAGAAATCTGTATTTGTTGGTTATAGTGATGGATTTAAGGGGTATATACTATGGGATCCTACTGCCCAAAAACTCAACATAAACAGAGATGTAGTATTTGATGAATCCTCACTCTTAAAATCATAATTGGTATATGTTGAAGTGATAAAAGAATAGGTACCACAAGTTCAACAAATTCAGTTGGAAACTCAACCATCTTCAGAAAGGAAGGAGCATGAAGAAGTTCCAAAAGAAGAACATGAAGATGCAGATGCAGAAAATATCCAGGAAACTAAGGATATGCCTCAAACCATCTCTGAGGAGATCTTCAGGGGTCAGGAATCCTCCTACAAGGTATGACGATTATGTTTCATCTATGGCTTTAGTTTCTATTGATCGAGAACCTAGTTATTTTTAGGAATCAATTAAGGTATGTGAGAGTGCTCAATGGAAGATAGCTATGAAAGAAGAAATGGATGCCTTAGAAAGCAGTAAAGCATGGGACCTGGTAGAACTTCCAAAGGACATGAAGGTTTTCGGTTGTAAGTGGGTATACAAACTGAATAAGGGTTGTCATTATAAATTCTAAAGGTATAAAGCAAGACTGGTAGCCAAAGGGTATTCTCAAAAGGAAGGTATTGATTTTCATGAAATCTTTTCACGAATTGTGAAGCTTGTTTCAGTTTGTGTTATGTTAGCACTAGTTTCTTTACTTGATCTTGAGTTACATTAGCTAAATGTTAAAACAACGTTTCTACATGGAGATTTAGATGATGATATATATATGGAGCAACCAGAATGGTTTGTTCAAGATCACAATAAGAGGTTTATTTGAAAACTCAATAAGTCATTGTATGGCCTGAAACAGTCTCCCAGACAATGGTACACGAAGTTTGATTCCTTCATGGTGAGTCTAAATTTTACAAGAAGTGAATATTATCATTGTGTTTACTTTAAAAAGTTTGAAAATGGAATGTTCATTATTTTGGTGTTATATGTCGACAATATGCTTGTGTCAAGCAAGAGAATGGTCGAAATCAACAGGTTAAAGGCTGAATTGGCTATATTGTTTGATATGAAGGATTTAGGAGAAGGAAAACAAATCTTAGGCATGAAGATACATAGAGATAGGAAAAATGGTAAGATGTGGTTATCACAACAGAAGTGTGTGGATAAAATACTTATGAGATTCAGTATGCATAATGTGAAACCTGTGCAAATCCCTTTGGCTTCCCATTTCAAGATTTCTTTATGTTTATGTCCTATTCATGATGAAGAAAATGATTATATGTCTCATGTACCATATGCTAATGCAATGGAAAGTTTGATCTATGCGATGGTGAGTACTAGAACATACATTTCACATGCAGTTGGTGTTGTTAGTTGATGCATGGAAAATCCAGGAAAAGGACATTGGGAACAAGTGAAATGGGTGCTTCGATATCTTAGAGGAACACGCGGTTATTATATCACCTATGATGGTTCCATAGGTTTAGTTTGCGGTTATGTAGATTCAAATTTTGCAGGTGACCTGGAAAAAATGAGATCCACTTCAGGATTAGTCTTTACTCTTGCAGGAGGACATGTTAGTTGGATGTCAAAGCTTCAAAACGTAGTCTCTTTATCCACTACAGAGGCAGAGTATATGGATGCTTCACATGCATGTAAGGAGGAAATTTAGTTATAGGGTTTATTGGGTGAGTTTGGAAGGATGCAGGACAAGGTGAAAGTATTTTTCAATAGCCAAAGTGTTATTCATTTGGCTAGAAATCCACCTTATCATAGTAAGACAAAGAATATTTTTGTTAAGTACCATTTTGTAAGATAGGTTGGTGATGAAGGTGGAGTGTCTTTGGAAAAGGTCCTTACAAAATTGAATTCTATAGACATGTTTACGAAACTAGTTTTGTTAGAGAAGATATGGTGGTGTTTGACTTCTCTTGGCTTACAGAAAAGGTGATGAATTAATTAAGGGCATGATATATCAGGTAAATTTTTGTCAAGGTGGAGATTGTTGGAAACATGGCACCGCATTTCCTCATGCGGTCACATGCACATGCATGCAGCTATGTTAATGTGTATGCATGCAATCTATTTATGAACTCCTCATGTAACTATGTGATCTATTCATGATCAGTTTGAATAACTGAATGATAGATGTTACATATGTGAGAATACCCATAGAGGTGGAGTACAATGTGAGTGCAAGCGTGTGCAAGGAGCACGGAGCCGAGTGTGTGAGGAGAGGATGATTGTATGCCTATGAAGGCTATTGTAATTCTCCCTTGAATAATACAAATACTTATAATCATTGCCCGTGGTTTTTTCCGTCATTTGGTTTCCACATAAATCATTGTGTCAAGTGTGTGATTTGTGTGCTTGGTTTAATTCATGTTTGATATTTCTTATTTTATGCTCTGTTATATGCTATGTTTTTCTTTTGCTACCTAACACAATGGATCGATGGCTCAGGTTAAGTTTGACTGCTAATCGATTGGTTGTTGAAATTCCTTTTGGACCTATGTGAAACACTTAAATTTCTTAATCGATTGGTTGTTGAAATTCCTTTTGGACCTATGTGAAACACTTAAATTGTTTATTGTTGGACATATATTTTAAAATAAATAAAGCTTAAGTTGGAATGGGCACATTGGAAAGTGTTTCAAGGAACGATTATTTAGCAGACTTTGTACTAAGTAGGTTCATTGAAGATGTATAAGTAAATTTTTCCCATTATAAACCTAGAGGAGGATAATTTTATCTCATGCACCATTAGAGGTATCAGAGTAGGAACAACACCAATTGTTCAGATATAGAAGTGATTACTTGTGTCAAGTTATGGTTCATAGAATTGGAAAGGGAGTTCAAGGTGGTCGAAGAGGAAGACCAACAACACACACATCACTAAAAGAGGAAATGATAACACTGCAAGCTAGGCTGGAGGCCATTGAAACTGATAGACAGAGGAATCCTTATGCTAGAGATGTCAATGAATCAAAGGGGGAATCCCTAGAAGAAGAGAGGGAAGTTGTTGAGGAAAATGTATAGATCAAGATGTTGATAAAAATACTTGGATCCAAGGCAAGACCAAAGGTTAATGCATATACTTACTAGGGTAGTTTGAATGTTGAGGATCTCATTGATTAGATAAATGACATGGAAAAATTATTCGAATATGAAGAGACAGATGATGAGAAGAAAGTAAAGTTTGTTGTTACTATATTGAATGGACATACTACTTTGTGGTGGGACAGTGTGCAGGCTAAGACGAGGAGACAAGGCAAGTAGAAGATCAACAACTAGGGCATAATGGTTGCTAAGAAGAGATAAGTTTTTCCCTGAGGATTATCAAATTTCTTTGTTTCGACAAATGCAAAATCTTAATAAGAGATTAATGATTGTTAGAGAGTACATACATGAAATCTATAGGATAAACATGAGATCATGGTATGTAGAAGATGTAAGTTTTAAACCTGTGAAGTAAATCAATGCATATAGATTCTTAAGCAAAATAGAATTTATATGCATTGCTTTACTTCATAGGTTTAAAACTTACATGTGGTATTATAGCTCGTTTTTGGATTCAGAGGGACGCATTTGTTGTTGAGGGTTTGGATCGATCTTGATAGATCAAGTTTATCTTGGGTCTGTGATAAACCTGGGTTTAGTGGGAGATTTTGCAGTGGAGATTCGAGTATAGAAAGAGGAATGGTGAGCTCATCTAGAATCGAGATAGAGAAGTTCGGCGGTAAAAACTTTCAGCTATGGAAGCTCAAGATGGAGGACCTTATTGTAGACAAATAACAATGGATTGTTGTGGATTCTGGTACACATCCTACTGGTACACCATCTACTAGCACATAGGCTACTGGTACACAACCTACTAGTACACAAACTACTAGTACACCAACTACTGGTATGTCGAAGGAAGATTGGGAGAAGTTGGACATAAGAGGAAGGAGTATTATTCGACTCTGCCTGGAAGATTTGGTTTTGTTGAATGTCTCGGGAGAATATACAACCAAGGAACTATGGGATAAGTTGGGGAATTTGTATCAGTGAAAGTTCCTGGTAAACAAGTTGTTTCTTCGAAAGAAGTTGCATCATCTTAGGATGGAAGATGGAGATTATGTGATATAACATCTAAATGCCTTTAATACTCTGGTAAGTCAACTTGTCTCTGTTAATATTACAATTGTAGAAGAAGATAAGTGTATTACTTTGTTATTTTCTTTGCCAGACTCTTGGGATAATCTGGTTGTAGCAATTGGTAGCACCACTCAATCTACATTGAAGTATGAGGATGTAGTTTCTTCCTTTAATTGGTAGTACTAATCAATCTACATTGAAGTATGAGGATGTAGTTTCTTCCTTTTTCTCTGAAGAGATGAGGTGTCATGGATAGTCATAGGAAAAATGATTTATTTGTAAGAGTTCGTAACCAAGACAGGAATCCTGGTAAACCTTTGGGGAGATCTAAATCATAGGTAGATTCAAGTCTCCGTGAAAATATTTGAGGAAATGCTAGAAGTGTGGTAAAACTGGGCATTATAAAAATGACTGTAAGTCTAAGAAGGTTGATGTCCTCAGTTGGATCCTCGAGCAGTCTTCCACAGAGGTGAAAACTCCACTAAAGAAGGAGGTGATGTTTAACTAACATATACAAGTACACATGATCGCGGATTTATGGTTGATCGACTTAGTTGTGTCATACCATATGACTCTTCACTGTGAGTGGTTCTCTCAATATGAAAATAATGGCGGTGGTGATGTATTCCCAGGAGATGACTCACAACAAAAATCTTGGGATGTGGAAGGGTTATGTTGTTTCTAAAATATGGAAGGATTAGAACTCTCCCGTGGGTTCTGCACATTTCAAAAAACCACGAGCCTAATATAAAAGCAAGATGGATGATGTAGGAGTGGATGATGTATTGGGAAAAGAACACTTACAAGATGTAGACGAGGGAGCAATGGTGTTGATGAGGGGAGTTTTGTGTTGAACTCTGCATGTTGTTGGGAAGTACTTATATCCAATGGGTGTAACAATTATGTTGTCCCTGAACAGAGAAATAATAAAGACAAGACCAATATTGTTCTTGGAAAGAAGACCATGATGTGGGATCAAAGACTGGGACATATTAGATAAAAGGGCCTCACCAAGCACAAGAAAGGTATATTGAAGGTGTCTAATTTCACTTTGGATTGATTTCGTGAACATTGCATATATGGTAAAATGAATCGAAAAGACCCCCATCCGCGCTAAGCAAGAGAAAAGGAGATTCAGAGTTGATATGCAATGATGTGGTTGGAACTATGTTCTCGCTCCATCCCTAGGTAACTGCATTAAGGTTTCATTCATAGATGATTTTTCAAGGAACACGTGGATTTACTTTTCCGAGAAAGAAATCTAAGGTTTTGATAAATTTAAAGAGTTTAAGGCTTTGGTAGAAAATCGGTTTAGAAGAAAATAAAGGTATTGAGAACGAATAATGGTGGGGAATTCTGCGGAAATGAATTCAAGAATTCTGTAAGAAGTGTGGTATAGCAAGGCATAAGACTACTCCATACACCCTCAACATCGCATCGGAGTTGCATAAAGGATGAATAGGACATTGATGGAAAAGCAAGGAGCATGTTCAGCCTATGTCAAGTTAGGACAAGAATTCCGCGTAGGGAGTGGTATGGTCGCTGGATCGGGTTTCACGTTGTTGGATGATAAAAATCCACACGAGGTAAGGACTGGAAAGAAACCCTCTCAACATCTTTAGAGTGTTTGGTTGTGATGCTTATGCATCATCCAAAGGAAAAATATGAGTAAAAGATGGATGTGTTGTTGAAAAGTGTATCTTCATTGGTTATAAAGATGGTGCAAAGGTTATGTTTGGAACCCAAAACCAAGAAAATTGTTTACAGTCGGGATGTTGTTTTTAGAGAGTGAAAAGATGTGTCCAAACAAGAATTCCTACCAACGCAAGATCTAACCTCGAAAATAGAGCTTGAGTTGGATGATTCAGATTTTGCATCATCCAAGAAGAGGAAGCAAAAAGAAGAAGAAGAAGAACCCATACCCCAGAAGAGATTAGAGATCGCTTGAGAGATAGAAGTCAACCAAAAAGGTATACTCCACCGATTCTCGCTCAAATCTTTCTTTATCTATTAATGATGATGATCCTAAAACCTGCCGTGAAGAAGTGAATTCAGAAGATAGTAAACTCGGAAGTCCATGGTTGAATAAATGGATGCATTGGATAAGAATGAGGTATGAGATATACTTGAGTTTCGAGATGGAAGAAAATCGATTGGTAGCAAATGTTGTTCAAGAAGAATTTTAATGCACAAGGTAAAAGTGGAGAAATACAAAGCCCGCTTAGTAGCAAAAGGTTATTCTGTGTAGAGGGAATTGACTTTGGTGAGATTTTTTTCTCCTATTTCTAAGTTAACTTCTATTAGATTTCTTTATCTATTGTTGTTGCTTTTGATCTTGAAGTGAAACGGATGGATGTGAAGACATTCCTACATGGGTATCCGAAGAATAAATCTATAAGGAAATCCAGAAGGCTTCAGAGTGAAGGGAAAAGGCGAGCTAGTTTGTGGTTAAAGAAATCACTATATGATCTGAAGCAATCACCTAGGATGTGGTACCAAAAAGTTTCCGATTGACATATATATCATTGGATTGGGATTTGTAAGAAGTAAGGCCGATCACTGTGTATATTCCAAGGTAGGTTGGTAATCACTTCATTTATGTAGTGTTGTATGTTGATGACATGTTGTTGGTAGGAAATAACATGGATGTTATCAAGGAGGTGAAATCACATCTATCCTCCAAATTTGACATGAAGGATCTCGGTGATGCTAACTTCATTCTGTGAATGGAGATTAAAAGACATCGTGCAAATAGGAAACTCTGGTTCAATCAGAGAAAATATGTTGAGATGATATTGTAGAGGTTTAATATGCATGGAAATAAACAGGTCAAGGTTCCTATTCCTATAGGTGTAAATTTATCTGTAGATCAGTGTCCCAAGACACAGGAAGAAGAAGAGGGCATGTCCCATGTTCCATATGCCAGTTTAGTTGGCAGTTTGATGTTTGCAATGGTCTGTACTAGACCGGACATTGCACATGAAATGGGATTTTTGAGCAGGTATATGTCAAAACCAGGGAAGGAGCATTGGACAACAGTAAACAGGGTCTTCAGGTATCTTCATGGCACTACCGTTTATGGATTTTGCTACCAAGGAAGACCAGGATTGGATAGGGTGCTGGACATACATGGCTTTGTTGATGGAGACTGGGTTGGAGATCTGGATCGCAGAAGATCTACAAGTGGGTCCGTGTTTAACTTATTTAGAGGAGAAATTAGTTGGATGAGAAAAAGATAGGTTGTAGTGGCACTCTCAACTACAAAATTTGAATACATGGAAGCCACTCATGCAAGCAAGGAAGCAATATGGTTACAAAGATTGTGTTCAGGTATTGGGTTGTTTCAACAAGCAGTGAGATTAGATTGTGATAGTCAGAGTGCAATATTTCTCGCAAATAACCCATCTTATCATTCGAAGACAAAGCATATTGATGTTCAGTATCACTTTGTGAGAGACATGGTTGAGGAAAAGAAGGTGTTGCTGGAAAAGGTTGACACTTTGCATAATGTTGCAGATTCATTGATAAAGTCTGTGAGCATAGAAAAGTTATCCTGGTGTAGAGTAACAATGGGCATTGATGCCCTATATTGTTGACTATATAATCCCCTAGACCCCTGGATGAAAACAAAACAACAAGTGGGAGAATGTTTGGTATGTGTTATATTCTTTGCATGTGTGTGTGTGGTCGCATCAGATATGACAACTGCGTCTGACGATCCCTCTAGTAGTGCTCTTTGTGTCGTGTGCATCGGGTGCTTTCCTAGGGGTGTCCCAGGGGGGGTAGGTATGCCCCCCCTGGTTACGTGCAGTTTTCGGCAATGGGCAGTAGCCCGGGGCAACACCCTAAAATTGTTTTGGGGTGGTTTTTGCTATTTTTAGCTGATTTTGCTATTTTTAGCAGTTTTGTAAATTAATCCCAGATTAAGGGATTAGGTTTTTGGTATCTACGGAATACCTAAAACCATTGTATATATATTGTATGGTGAATGGTGAAATTCGAGATAATGAATATAAGAAAGGTTTTCCCGGTTGAGGGTTTCTGATATAAATCTCTATGTACTATGCGAATGAGCCATTGATTAAATTTTGTTTTTCTTAAGAATCTATATGCATTGCTTTACTTCACAAGTTTAAAAATTATAGAAGATAGTACATAAAGGAAAACCAGATATGTAAATGGTATTAAAATGTACATACAAGATGAAATGAACATGTTATCCCCTAATAATGTTGATGAGGCTTATAAATTTTCCTTGAAGGAAGAGGAGAAGTTGATGAGAAAGAAGAGTGGAAGAGGATAAAATGTTTCTAGAGGGAAAAGACAACAATCTGGTAGAGGAAATTTCAAAACACAAAAAGATGGAGCTGATATCTCAAATCAGCAGGGACAACGAAAAGGTGACTCTAGAGGAAGAATACCTTCTTCCAGAGGAAGAGGTAGAGTAAGAGGCAGAGAGACTGTTTATAAATGTTAAAAATGTGGTAAATTGGATCACAGGTCATTTGAATGTCCGAAGAATGAAGGTTCAAGCCAGAGAGTTGCTCATATTTCTCAAGCAAAAGAAGGGGAAGAAAATACACCAATAGTTGAAAATGTTCCTCATACATGGGAGTCCTTACTGTTGAATAAGGTGTTGTTAAAACTAATGAAGGAGATCAATGAACCATCACAAAGGAGGGCTTTGTTCATAACTATGTGCAAAGTAAGAGGTAAGTTTTGTAAGGTATTTATTGATAGTGGAAGCACTGACAATTTAATGTCCACATAGGTAGTGGATAAGTTGGATTTGAGAAACCAAACATCATCTTCCATATAAGGTGTCCTGGTTACAAAAAGGTCATCAACGATTAGTGAATGAACAATGTTATGTAGATATGAAAATCGATTGCTACAAGGACAATATCACATGTGATGTGATGCCCATGGATGTGTGTCACATAGTGCTAGGAATACCATGGGAGTTTGAAATAAATGACATGCATGATGGGAGAAAGAACTTTTATAAGTTTGAGAGGGATGGAATAAAGCATACACTTGTACCATTAAAATATGAAGACATATCCAAGGACGAAAATCCAAACATATTGTTGATGAGCGGAAAAGAAGTTCTGCAACAAATGGAGGAAGATGAGGTGTTTTTTGTTGTAATTTGTAAACCCAAGGTAATCCTTACAAACACTATTTCTTCATATTTGTCTTTATAAATTCAAGACATGTTGAATGAGTATAGTGATATCATAATGGACGATTTTCCTAATGAATTTCCACATATACGAAATATAAGTCATTAGATTGAATTAATACCTAGATAAAATCTCCCAAACCGAGGTGCCTACATGATGACTGCACAAGCGAATGAGGAGATAATAAAACAAGTTCCATATTTTCTGAATAAGGGAATAATTAAATAAAGTTTGAGTCCATGTGTTGTACCCACAATACTCAGTCCAAAGAAAGATGGGGACTGGAGGATGTGTATAGACTCCAGAGTAATTAATAAGATCACCATTAGATATAGATTCCCATTTCCTTGCATGGATGACATGATGGATTACTTGAGTGGAGCAACTTATTTTTTCAAGATTGATTTGAAGAGTGGTTACCATCAAATATGGATTAGATAGGGAGATCAATGGAAGACATCCTTCAAGACTAATGATGGTTTGTATGAATGGATTGTCATGTCATTTAGACTGTCAAATTCACCCAACACATTCATGAGGCTAATGAATGAAGTTCTAAAGGAGTTCATTGGTAAGTTGTTCATTGTTTACTTATATGATATCTTAGTTTATAGTGAAACAAATGAAGAACACATGAGATATTTGAGATATGTCTTAGAAAAGTTACAACATGAAAAGATATTAGTAAATATGAAAAAGTGTTCTTTTATGAAATTAGAACTAGTGTATTTGTGGTTTGCCATTTCTAAGGATGGACTGGAAATGGACCCAAAAGAAGTAAAGGAAATTGTAGATTGGACTTCACCTAAGAACATCTTTGAGGTTAGGAGCTTTCATGGTTTGGATAGATTTTATAGAAAGTTTATAAAAAAAATTAGTGGTATTTGTGAACCTTTCATAGAAACTATCAATAAGGATAGACTTCCATTCCATTGGAAAAAAACAACTAAAAATGGTTTTTAGTTGCTGAAGAAGAAGATCACAAAAAAACCATTGTTGATGTTGCCTGATTTTAATCATCTTTTCCAAGTCAAGTGTGATGCTAGTGGAAAAACCATTGGAGTTGTGTTGAGTCAAGAAGACAAACCCATAAAGCATATTTTAGTGAGAAATTAAATGAGTCAACACATAAATACTCATATTATGATAAAGAGTTTTATGTTGTGGTTCAATCTTTGAAACATTGGAAGCATTATCTTATGCCAAAAGAGTTTGTGTTATTTCCAGATAATCATGCATTACAGTTTATAATGCCACAACGTAAGCTGAATCATAAGCATGTTAAATGGGTAGAGTTCCTACATGGTTTCACTTTTTTTTTGAGACATAATAGTCGAGAAGCAAACAAATTGGTTGATTCTTTAAGTAGAAGAAGTTTGATAACACAAGAAAGTCAAGTCCAAGTTTTGGATTTTGATTATTTGAAAGATTTGTATGAAGTTGATGCGGATTTTCAGGAGGCTTTTGAAGCATGTAAAAATATTGTAAACCGAGATAGAATCTTGTGGAGTGAATTCATGTTACAAGATGGATTGTTATTTAAAAATAGTCATATATGTGTTCCTAACTATTCTATGAGAGAGAACTTGATTAAAGAGAAGCACATTAGAGGACTAGTTGGTCATTTTGGACATGAAAATACCTATGAACAATTGAAGCATTTTTATTATTGGTCAAAGATGAGGACTGAGGTTCAAAAATTTGTGAATAGATGTAGAATGTGTCAATATGAAAAAGGGAAGAATCAAAATGAAATGTTGTATATACCCCTACCAATTCCAGACAAGCCTTGGGATTCAGTAAGTATGGACTTTGTGTTGGGTTTTCCAAAGACACAGAAAGGTAATGACTATCTTTGTAGTTGTTGATAGGTTTTCAAAGATGGCTCATTTATTCCTTCTTTTACAACTAGTGATGCTACAAATGTTTCTAACCTATTTTTTAAAGAAGTGGTAAGACTAAATGGATTACCCAATAGCATTATCTCAGACAGAGACACCATATTCTTGGGACATTTCTGGAGGACACTTTGGAATAATATGGAAACAAGTTTATTTATAGTTCATCTTACCATCCACAAACGGATGGATAAACTGAGGTAGTCAAGGTGATCTTGGGAAATATCTTGATAATTTTGGTTGGAGAGAATCCAAAACAACGAGATCATGTACTTGCACAAGAGGATTTTTCTTACAATTAATCTCCAAATAGAATTACATGAATTATCCCTTTTCAAATTCTATATGGTATACATCCTAGAGGAGTGCATGAACTGAGAGATTTGGGGAAATCTGGAAAAAAAGTGTAGATGGTGAGTAGTTTTCTACTGTTATGCATGAGTTGTGTGAACAAGTGAAGAAAAGGTTACAAGACAACAATATCACTACTACATATGACCAAATTTGCCACAGTGTTTTGTTGCTATTGCCATAGATATCTGTCGCACTTTCCACGAAGGAAAACAATATTTTTTGTGGAACTTTTTTCGTCGCTATATCCACGCACTAGGTATTCATGGAAACAAGGACGAAATTAGGAAACCACATGACATCATCCTAAAGAAGAGATGTATACCTTTTTTTGACGAAGATGTGTCGATATATCGACTAAGGAGCGTGGAAATAGCAACGAAAATGCGTGGCAATAGAGATGAAAAAGAGTGGAAAAAACCCACTAATGGCTTGCGACGTAGATGTCATACTTGCGACCCCGTTATCCCCCTTACTTCCCCACTTGTGGAATAATATCCCCCTATCTCTTTAGGTTTTCCTATTTGCATCCAGTCGACAAAAAAACATGGCAATAGCGACGAAAAAGCGTGGCAATAGCGACAAAAAACCACGGCAAATCAAAACATACACTAATGGATTGTGACGCAGATGCAATACTTGCGACGAAATTACGTCGCTATTGCGATGACTTCTGTAGGTTTAAAGACAAAATTGATAGTTTTCCTCTGCTTTCTATGAAATCTTCTATCACATCCTTTTGTGTGGATAAGGAAACCTTGGTTATGATTTTGAAACATGGTCCTATATGGGCCAAGAAGGGAGAAGAGTATAATCTAAAGCACTCACTAGTCTCTAGCCTTAATGTCTTATGTACATCACCGAACAATCTTTGTAATTCGATATATACTTCTTAGGATTCATTTTTTATGCCATTGATTGGGATCCATATATTCTAAAGTGTTTTCCTTCCTAGGATTTATCATTGATTTGAATTTTGCACATGTTGTAGATGATAACTCTAATTGGTTCATGTATAATGTAGGGATCTTTATAAAGCTATGATTTCCTTAATTCAACTTACATTTGGGGTAATTTTCAGAGGTCGTAATTTGGGTAAGATTTCTCAGTTTCATTCTGGAATACAAGGGCATTAAATATGGTGTGACCATCAATAATACTTTTGGTACACTATCCAAAATTTGGGAGGGTCACATCCTCAACTTATGCCCAAATCTACATTAACATAGAATTGTGCAAAGGTCTTCATGGCCAAATTGTATTGGAGTACAAGAATTGTAGTTGGACACATTGACTAGACTATGAACATATTGGTTTTTGTTGTAGAGTCTTTTCTGATCATGGGCATGTAACAACTTCCTCTATGAAGGCAACAGATTTACAATCTAATAGGCAGAAGAATAACAAATCTTATTGTTGGTAGAGAAATAATCTTGTCTTTGTTGGGGCTTAAAATTGCCAAATAAGATTCCAATTCCAAGTTTTAGTCCTTTTCATATTATGCATTGTTGCAATATACCTTGTTTGGATTGATGATCTCCTCCCACTTTTTTTATTACCCATA
>SNQJ01S0083985.1:0-32064 GCA_010110895.2 Picea sitchensis
TGGGATCCTTAGATCCATCTCCCCTGAAGATAGGGAGACTCATCTCATCTTCCATAGAGTTCCCTAGGATTCCTGTCTGAGTATAGGCCGCATTGCTAGTAACAACACTCTGAATACTCTGGTGGTTCTGGCTATTCTGGCTTCTTGGTGCTATTGAAACAATAGGAGGGTTAATGTTACTTACTTCAGTAATCTGTGTAGTTCCTGAGGTTTCTGTCTCACTTTGGCGAAGTTCTTCAGCTTCCCCTTCTTCTATTCTGGTGGGTTTTGAATGTTCTTCATCGGTTAGATCTACCTCTTCTCCACTGTAGAAACCCTCTTCTCTGTATTTTTTCTTAAATAGGTTCTCAAGGTGAACCCCTCTAAATACTCTTCCACTGCGTGTATGTCCAGTGTATGTGTCGTTGTCTAAATTTTTAAACATTATCCTTTTCAGGTCCAGCCAATCTACTGTATCTTCAAGACATTATTTTCATGCAACAACATCTTGATTCTCAGCTTCAGAAAGTGCAAAAATTTTCCTTTGGGTCCTTTGAAAAAGTATCTCTCGGCTTGGCTATATGATTCTACCCTATCAACAACAAATTCAGTGATATACCCTCCAATGGTACTATCAAACCAATGATATATTTCTCTGGATATAGCGTTGTCAACTCTCTTGACCTTTTGGATCAGTGCTGGTGTCCAAACCACAGAAATTCTAGATCTGATCTCGATCTAGGTATCGACTAACCTAGCCAACCACTCAAACAAATCCTGGTGGATTCCTCCAAATAAGATCTCGTGAATGTCGGTGAAGATGTATCTTTGTAGCCAATCTTCAGTACTTAGTTTAGGGTTCTTGTTCTGGGCTTCAGCGAAGTCCCTCTCTTGATCCTCTATCCACTTTTGAATCTCTGTCTTCGATGGGAACCACCTTGAAATTCCCTTACATAGATTCTTGTCCCAGCAACGAAACCATTTGTTGGCACAGGGGTAGACCCAGGGTTCACTCCAAGAGCGCACCAACAAGCCCTAGCTACTGGCCTTTTCGGCAACACCTGTGAAGCAGATGTAGTCTCACCCGAAGCAGCTAAGAGGGGGGTCGCAGGACATAGATGTCTACAACTAGGGGAATATCAAGTGGAACTAATACAACAATAATGCAGCATTCATATATCTCTTATCAACTAGATCTACTTTGCATAGCTATAAATCTGATCTAACACAATAATGCAAATAACAGTATAACAATGACAAAGATCCACACATCAATCACACATATGACACAAAATATACGTGGTTCACCCTCTCTCTAGGGCTATGTCCACATAACTGTGCTTATGATATATTAAGATAAATCTTACAGTTCTAATCTGCACTCTTAGTCAACATATCTTCTCTCTTCTTCTCTCTGTCTCCCACCTTCCTGCTCACCCAGCTGGAGGACTTGATCTTTGCACCCAACAAAAGATCCTACAATACAAGAAGGCTCTCACTCTCAGCACTCCTCTCTCTCACAGTACAATAATCTCTTAACCAACAACAATCAATATCAATACCCAACCCTAGTACCGCCCCAACCTAGGTCCTCTCGACCTCTATTTATACATTATAGTCCCTCACTGATAGCCTTAGGTCGAAACCTAGGTGTCAAAACCCTAACTACCCAAAACCCTAGGTGTCTAAAAACCTAGGTCAACTTGACCCACCTTTTCAGGGCTTCACCAACCTGTCTTTCCTCCCTTCTCACGCAGTGCTCCAAAGCATCCAATGGTGTCTTTCTCTGCTTACTGAGTTGTCCTCAATCCATCTTCCTTGTTGATCTGTCATCCTCGATCTCCTCATCCAACGACTTGCTTTTATGTACTTCACTCTGGCTTTTCTGCTCGTTTTCTTACTTCGACCCAGTGAAAGTCATTGTGTCTCCCGTGCAGTTTTTGTTTGACCTTTTCCTCCTCGATCTTCACTTCCTTCCATAACCAAGGGCCAACAGTGTATATGGGTTTGGATAAATAAACCATTTATTTATTTTTTTGTTATTACCAAACTTTAAAAAAATAAAAAAATATTATTTTAAAATTATATAAAATAATTTTAAAACAATATAATTTATATATAATTTTTTAGAACTGTAGCTTGGTTTAACATAACAAAGGAAAATTTTCATTTTTAAGACCCTTTTCAAAGATCGAGGAATTGTGAACAATGAGATATGGAAGGGCCTTGAAAAATATGATGTAAGGATTTGAGATTTTGACAGTAGAGACGCTTGGAGAGAATGGCGAAAGGTTAGAGGTTTACTGTGGCTAAAAATCTTATGCCAGGCGACACACGGATTTAAAGCTAGCGCAACTTGAAATTTTTTTTTGGCAAGGGACACAAAGTTTAGAAATTTCAATATTTGTTCTAACACCCCTAACGACTGAGGGGGAACAACAGTATAAGATTGTTGGTAGGTTGGTGGAGGGTAATAAGATGGCCCTCCATAGGGTTGAGTATAGTGAGGTTCACCATAAATAGGTGATGGTTGGTTGTAAGGGTTTTGGTGCATCATGGAACCAATCAACCCATCCGTAGCGTGGGACATCCTAGGTTTGTCCTGGCCAAATGGTATGGGTCTATGTGCATTAGGTAACACTATGTATAAGTAACCTGATTGAGCATAGATGAGGTCAAACTGTTGGGCCTTTCTTATGGCTTCCTCTTTTGTCTGGGGAAAGGTGGATGCTACATCCTTGGCAATAACAAAGACACGTGATTTGAGAAACCAATCAAGACGTTGTTCTTTGGTGGTTTTCGCTTTACACGAAATACGACATCGACACCATTGATGGATGTGATCGACTATATGGATAGAAATAGTTTGCTTAAAATCCGAGAGAATTTCTAAGCCAGTATCATGACGAACTGGTAGCTGGAAAAAGGAAAAAAAGGCCTTGCCCAATGGTTCAAAGGTCACATAGGGCCCTGATTTTTCGTCCACATACCATTTGGTTGAGGAACCAGTGAGAGTGCGTTGAAACAACCTTAGGCGGATGGAATCAAAAACACTGTGGTTCTTCCGACAATTTCTAAACAAATCTCTCACCACAGAAACCTAAATGATCATCCATGATGTTGTTTGAAGAGCACCATAAGTGGAAGGTCATAACATGGTTTGCGAGATCATCCCCTGGTTTTCCTTCAAACTTTGGAATATCTGAAAGCAATTTGGTAGTCATATTGGGCCAAGTGGGATAATGCAAAATGGGATCATTCATGAGTTTGGTTAAATCAAGAATGTTAAGGGATGCCAATTATGGCATAGGGAGAGTTGGCGGAGGATTAGTTCCAACCATTGTGTGAGAAGGTAGTGGACCTGTCCCTTGAGAGATATTTGGTGGGGTTGTACTTATCCCTTGAGAAGAAGTTTGTCCCCTGCCTTCTTGTGAAGGATAACTAGTGGATGGATGGCCTTGGGAATTGGACCCACGAAAAATGGAACCAAGTAAATCTGATCCCAAAATACTAGCACTCATATGGGTTTGATATGGTTGAGCCGGTGAGTTGGAAAGACTAGGGACTCCTCCTAGAATAGGTGGAATATTTTGCAAGCGTCTGGAACGACGAGGATTATGTGGGTCCCCTATGGTTTTCGACTAGCAAAGTGAATGTGTGCAAATGGTGACAAGAGAGAAATAAATGAACAAGAGATTTGTATAATGTGGGACCTTCACAAGATAGTGTAACTCACAATTGCATGTAATCAAATGAGCATCATACATAAATCAACTATAAAATAAACAAGCATGTGGTAGGTGGATTTTTTCCACGTGGGGGAACAAATAAAAGAAAATGATTGTGTCATAAAAGACGTATCGTCCTTCCTCTCAAATAACACCGAGCCTTCCAAAAGCACTCAAAAGTGGGTTTTGGAGCCACCAGAAGAGGAACTAGTGAAGGTTGAAATAACCAGTTATAATGAGGGGTAGAGGGTGCATATCCCGAAAGAACTGGCGATATTTCCCAATAGCCACACAAAATATGATCAAGGTGCGATTGCAACCCACAATTTCCACCTGGGTAGATGTCCTAAATGTTGGTCACTAGGTACCTCGATCAAATTGCGACATTTAGATTTTCGGCCTTAGAAATGGGTCATGGGCTAGATGCCCTTCCAATAGTTGGGTGACTCAAGGAGGGATGCACAGAACAACCAGACCTCAGCCTTCAATGCTTCACGGGTATCTCCCTACCTTATGGTGTAGGAATAACTGACTTGGAGGATTTGAAAATTCCCTATTTCTCAACTTCTATGTTCGAAAATGTGAGAACCAGATAACGAGGGGTTATTTGGATGCCTACCCCTGAGATCCTACCTAGACTAAAAAATTTGTTTTGGCACCTCATGTGGAGGAAAACTTAGTGAGTTTTTACAAAAAAATTAGATGTGGTGGGATGAGATATTGGGGGTGTGAACCAATCTCGTTTGAATTAATGGTCGTGGATAATTTCCAAAAGAAGTAGCGAGATGTTTTGGAATTCCTTTGGAGAAAACCTACATCAACCTCCACGATTCAAAAATGGAAATTATGTGTGTGGGGAGTGACTTTGTGTGTGAGAAAGTGAAAAAAGTGTGCCAAGTTTTTAATCAGTTAGGTGTGATATTGCAACATGTGGACTTCTTGTGGTCCTTACAAATCTTATTTGCCTAGCTTACTACATGTCATTGCTACAACCTTGCAGAATTTTAAAAACCCTAAAGATCTAGCATGTGGACATATGAGTCCTTTACAAATCCTTTAAACTCCCTAAATGTTGTTTACACTAAGAAATCTTTGAAACTATCCTAGATTTGCAAGCATGTGGGCATGTATGGGCTCAATACTTTGATCTTTAAACTTCCTTAGATTGTGATGTAAACTAAGAAAGCAATTTCAAGAAACTATCCTAAGTTTGCAACATGTGGGCATGTATGGGCCCTTACCAAACCTTAACCTGATTTCAAAAAACTAAGAGGAACCCTAGGGGGGCTTTGTCCTCTCCTAAATATTTTAAGGGAGATGAAATGTCCCTTTAACCACCTTTCTGATTCTCAAGATCACACTAGGGTGAGAGAGAAGAGAATACTCAAGGGTCAAATTTAACTTCTAGTCCTAATGTAAGTGATTTATGTATGACAAAAATAATCACAACTTAAAATTTTACAAGCCAAACAAGCCATCCATGTGGAAACCAAAGAAAAAGAGGAGAATATTGGTTCTTTTTACCCCCTAAGTGCCTATTTTATCCAACCTTTCATATGGGAAAGGATTCTAAGTGGAGTGCATTTTCCTTACAAAGTGCATGAAAGAAAAAATATGAAGGCTAGGGGCCTTCAAATCATCATAAAAACCCTTACAATTTTGAAAAACAAGAGATATGGGCGGGTTATAACTCTGACAAGTGCGCAGTGGGCACACAATGTGCAGTGCAAAGAAGTATGTGGTGCGCACAGTGCGCAGAGTACATGTATGTGGGAAGGAAAATCCGTGCACTTCCTGTCACGCGTCACGGGAGAAATTTCCAAGTGAAATACTCCTCCTCCAGCTTTGAATTTTGCCTTTGGCAAGTTGGGCTAGGTCGGTTTTGGTACCTGCAAGACAAATTGATTAAAAATAAGTGCTCTCTAAGCTCAAATAAGGTAGAATTTGATATTGATCCCTAGTATGGTCGCCAATCTGTTGTGTTGGTTTCGTCACTTGGGTGAGCCAAACAACAACACTTGCATGTCTAGATAAGCTTGCTAGACAAGACAAAAGTTTGTGAGTGTGTTAAACAATCCAAACACATGTATAAACAAATAAATTAATTAAAAAAACTAAGGAATAAAAGTTATAAAGCATGAGAAACTTAGAACCATGAAAATCAAACAATGACCAACATAATTCTACCAATGGATCAATATATTAGTAGGCAAAACACCGTAGAGAAAAATGAGGACTTATGAGTCCCCTCTTCCTCCTTGGGATGGATCTTGAGTTCCCTAATGGGGATATCTTCATACAATGTAAGAAATGGAAAATGGTGAAGAAAATCAATGCCTATTCCCTCAAGAGGTGAGTGGAATGGCCTATTGCAATGATGCTTGAAGGATCCAAAGAGAAAAGAGGATTCTCAAGGGAAAATTCTTGTAGCATAACAATACAATGAAGATCTTGGTTTCTTAGCACGCATGGCTCTTATTTATAACATTTATTGAAGGAAAAATGTAATTGGTTCTTGGTGTGAACAAGGGGCCTTTTAGGGCACCCTCTAGTCCTGGACTAGCCTCACATTCAGATTTCACTCAGATATAAGGGTCAAATCGTGTTGGGAGCTAGTCCATAAGTGGTTGAGGGGCCAACAAGATCCATAAATGCGTCGTTCATAGAAGTGCACAACTTTTCTCGTACACAATCACTAACTTGGCGCATTGTGCATGCTGAGGGATTTGTTGGCCTGCACACACTGCGTGCGCTTCCTTTGGTGAATCTGTGCATGTGAATTTTTGACCCAATTGTATAGTTTTTTTCCCTTTGAATGCATTTCGGTGCTGCAGGTGAACTAATTGTTGTTGGCATTGCTGTGTTTCTGTAACCATTTGCGTGCAATGTTGCGGACAATATTTCAGTGATAATATCTAACATTAGAATTTTCCTAAGAATGAAACCCATGGTGTAGCATTTGAATAAGGAGAATAATTGCAAGATTATGCTACATGAATGATCTTGGAGATCAATCATCTCACTCTCTCCTCTCTACCATAATTTCTTGCAAATGAAATCCATTGGGTAGCATTTGAAGAAGAAGAAGAATTTCAAGGTTGTGTTGGAGGAATGAGCTTGGAGATCAATCATCTCACTTTCTCATCTCTACCATTCATTTCCTCACACTTACTTGTCTTCTTTCCTTGAGAAACCAATATTTATTCATTCACCATAGTTAGAGAGAGATTTTGAGAAAGAAAAGGACCCATCCCAAGGATATTGTTGGAGCCCACTTGCATCCAATCATTCTTATTAGGTGATATTACACATTTTATGCTTTTCCATTGGAATACTATATGAATATTGTTGTTTCCATCCAAATTTTTTATTTTAAATGGAATTCTTGTGGTTAAATTTGTATTCTAATTACATGCATGATTTCTTGTTGTTTATTTGATGTTATGATACTCTTGTGCTCATCCCACAACTAACCATTGTTTGTTGTTTAGCTCACAACCTAGTTAAATCAATGAGTTTTTCTCATCAATGCAACCACACCCCAACACAATTATTTACGTCCAAGATATAAAATTCAAGGACATTTGGTATCTAAACTTAGTAGGGTTGGTGCGATTTCAAATGAAACTTAGTCTTTGTGATGTTCAACCCAATATTAAATAGACCACCTTTTGTGTTTTCTATATTATATCTTGATTGTAATTTTAAATGTTTACATAGCATGTTGACTATTGTATTTTTCTTAGAACATAGGTGTACAAGGTTGGAACCAAAGAGACATTCAAGGCATTTTTCAATTATATTAAGAATGGTTAAGCTCGATGGCTTTACCAATAACATGACTATTGAGAGAAATGTAGCACGATGTGATGACCCAATAAATATAATAAAAACAAACTTCAACAAGAATCAAAGCCACAAAGAAGTTATAAAGGACAATAAGCTAATGTGAGGTTCTTGGACACAGTGAAGTTTGTCACCTAGATGATTGTCATGCAAAGTAGGAATGACACAACAATTGACATAATGATAGACATGTCTCATTGGCACCTTCCAAATGGTTCTTTTTCATTAGAAATGAGGGTGGGGATAGCATGTCAAGGACATGTAGTTGTTCATGCACAACTTACCCAAGTTCTTTTGTAAATATGCCTCAACATATCAGACGACAAGTATCACCTTCACATTTTTGTTATAGTATCATAAGCAAAATTCCATTACACTTTAGTAGGAAACAATAACGATTTATGAGGAGGATAAATTTTTGTAATGGCACGCCACAAGAACATCCTATGGTGGGAAGCATCTCCATCAAACCACCACACTCCTTTAGGGATTAATAATGGATTTACAAATCATATGCAATAGGAGAACCATAAATGCATAGAAAAAAATGAGTAAAAACTAAGTAATTCGATAAAGAAGAGGTGTATCAATAAGTACCTAGAAATAAGGGGGATGTGTAGGTAGGGATTTTGAACCCTTCATAGCCTTTGGCTTCTTTTTCTTTCTTCTTTTCACTTTTTTATCCTTGGATGCCTTGGCGGGCTTCTCTTTAGTGGTTTTAGGATCTTCATCCACCAGAGTTTGAAAACGACAAGATAAATTCCTTTTAGGTAAATAACTTGTTAGATAACCACTTTGCTTGAAGCTTATATAATTGTAGGGATTTGACTCATTTATAAGTTTACAAGAAAGACTGATTTCAATGTCTTTCCCCATACTACAAAATGTTTTCAATTGAAATTATATATTTCTCCTTGTATCTCATGTTGCTCATTACTTGCTCAAACACTAGTGATTTAAACATTATGCCAATTCCATTCAACATATTTCAAACCCGCAACTCAACAACACCATCCTTCTACAACAAAAGGGTTGTACCTCCTATGTCTTTGTGAGAGATCAACCCTATCACAAGGTCTCGTCATGGATAGGGTGGGTAGTGATGCATCAACTATGAGATTTCTCCAAATGTATTTGGTACAACGACCATGTGGAACAAGGAATCAAATATCTTTCTAAAATTTTCACAAAAAATGGCTACATTATTGATTTGAGTACTTAATACCATTTGATACTATGATTACAATATGTGTTCTTAAAATATCTAATGATAAATATTTAAAAATAAATAAATAACTTTTTAAAGTTTCGAGGGAAAAAAATTCTAAAATCTTCAAAGAAAATAGATACACATACACATTATCACTCTTTCAAAGAATCATTAAACAACCATGTGTGATCAAATTGATAAAATACACTTGATGGGCCAAAAATTATTGTACCCTATATTCGAGGCATGATAGATGAGATTGAAAGAATTTTCATGAAAAAAACATGTTAATATCACATTACGCCTCTTGGTACTATAAAAAACATGTTATAGTCTATAAAGGACCCTTTAGAACATTGCCAAAATAAATGTATATAAACATGCTATAATCTATATAGAGCCTTTCTATTATAAAGGTGTTTATCTAAAAGTATGTTGAGGTGGAAGTTGACTATTATGTTTAATTGGGGTGATGTTTAGTTGGGGCGATTGTCACATACCTTATTGCCTGATTGTACTTCTACAATGTGGACAAACTTCCGACAAACTTTCTAGACTTGCCTAATTACAAGCATGTTAGTATAGCTTCGAGAGACATATGCACCCTCGGTTTATTCACAGTTTTGGAAGTGAGCATGTACTTAAGCATCCCAACATTTTTCATATAAATATTATGAGCAAACCTTGTCACCATTTTTTTGGGGTTTGGTTTTGATTGTGTACATTGGTATAAGATGAAGGAAGTGTTTGTTTTTCCTTATGGTCATCCAATAATTTAAATTATTTAGAATGTACTATCACTTCTCATCGATGGGAAACATCAAACACTATGCATTGAGTCAATGATTGGCTCATTTCTTGATACATCATGTCTATTGGATACACATTATTTATCATCTAATTGAGAGCAGTGATCAAATTTGAATGGTTGGTCTTAATTTTAGTTGGAAGGGCATATAATCATCCAACCCTTCAAGGATGAAACATTATAAAAATAATTTCACTTCAATTGAAAAGTGTAAATTAAGTAAACCCTTCATTAAGAAAACAAAAATAAAATATTAACCTTTAAAATCTTTACAATCTTAAAAAATTAAACATTGGTTACAAAAAAAGTTATAAAATTTCAACAAGAATAGAGCACTCGAAATTTAGAAATACCTCGTGAGAATCCTTTAGAGTTGATTTGATAGTGTTTTTCCTTTGTGGACTCCCAATGTTCACCAATTCCCTTCACAATCTATCTACACCTACAAACACATAGTTATATTAAACCAATGAATTGAATAAACACAGATGCAATTGCAGATTAAATAAACCATGTTAGTAGCTTTCATACCTCCTCTACCCATTGCACATCATGTGGATTGTCCATAAACCATGACTATAAGGTTTAACCAAGTGAAGTATAATCTCATTCTCATAGGAAACCAAATATAAACAATAAAAAAGAAAAAAAATAACAAGCAAAAAAATCAAAACCTAAAAACACATTACAAGAAAGAAAAGATTGAGCATGGCCATGTTGTACTTAACAGGGAAATAACCATTGACTAAGGAAAGGCTCGAGTCATGACATCATGAGAAATTAATGCCCCATTTTCATGTGGTTCAAGACCAGGGATATGAAAATTGGATGGAAACACCTTACAAGAAAATAAAAAAATTGAACATAGTTATGCTGTATTCAACAGAGAAATAACCATGGACTAAAGAAAGGCCAAAGTCATGACATCATGAGCAATTATTGCCCCATTTTCATGTGGTTCAGAACAGGGATATGAAAATTGGATTGATCAAGAACATTCTGAGGGCCAACCAACCCAATTCATTTACATTAATCAATCCCCCTTTTATAATAACGAGTTCAAATTGATCTTGAAAAAAGTGCTCTTGGCTTAGCAAGCCAACAAGGCTTGATAGCTCTAAGCCCGACCCGATATGGGTCTCGTTTAGCAAGCGTCGAGCATCTCCCTTCGTTGTTGGAAAGAGAAACATCGATACCACAAATTCATATCCTAATCAAAAGAAATTGATCGACCACGATCATCTCTTTCGTTCAATAATGTCGGAGCTGATACACTACACTTGTGGTTGAAAAAGACACTACACTTAACTAACAAAAATAGAAAGCACCAACCCTTTTTTCTTTCTTGCAAAGTGAAGCGCGTGAAAGAATATTTAAGACAACTTCCTATTCAGATCCCTCACCGTATTTATTCCACTTCCCGGTATTATTATTAGTCCCTGTCGTAGGCATAGAGGGACTATAGCGATCGATAAATCATTGACCTCCTATTAGTTTGTCCTTTGACCACAAATATTTCCATATTATCTATTGTTGGAACCAGGGAACTAAAACCATCGATTTTTATATTAAAAAAAGTACCATATTTGTCATGATCTGATTGGACAAGGGATTGGAGGTCTTATTGTCGGATTCACTATTCCCAATGTTATATATATTGGCATATCCAAAGTATTTGATCTTATATGGTCTTTTTGAATCATATATTTTGTTATGCATTCGTCGAAGGTGGATTAATGCTAGCATTAATCCGAATGTTTGGTTTAGCATTTTATGCTAGGTAAATTTACTACAATGTTTCATATGATGGCATATCCAAAGTTTGGACTTCAAATACATTGTCTGGTGTTCGAAGTATTGTTACAAAAAATATAATAATTTTTTGGGGATACATCAGAGACCTGCAACATTGCATTTTTTTCTTAAATGTTTATAGAGCATTTCTAACAGACTTAAATGTTCACCTAACAGGCTTGGTAGCGTTGAATGCTTACTTAACAGGCTTGTTACAACACATTTTTTTGCGTTTTTTAAATTTATATGCTTCATCGGCATTGTTGGTTCACTGGTTCATGCTTGTTTTTTGCATCTCCACTGATTTCTTATTTGCATGTTGTTGTTGTTCTTGATTTCCTGTTCGTGTTGTTGCAGTTTGCATGTTTCGGTTTCTGCAATTGTGATTGGAACTGCGTTAGTCCTGGCGGAGCGGTTGTTGCTTGATTATTTCTTCGTTGTATGTTGTTTATTGTTGTTTGATTCGACTTTGCAGGGTTACGGTCCTACGACTGTAGTTGGGCCTTTTGGTGCTTCTTAGTTGGGTTGTTATTTGGCACTTGTTCTTATTTGCCTAGGGTTTGCAATGTTGGGATGTTGAATTCGTAGTTGGATCTGTTGCTACATTTTTTGCAGTGGAGTCTACATAGAATACTATTAGGATAAAATAACGTACTAAAAATTTTCATTCAATGTAAATTGCATCTCTTACGTGTTGAAGCAGAGTTTGTTCACCTCAAACTATATTTCATATCTGGAAATGATTTTTCCATGGATTATGTGTTACTATGGTTTCATAGTTATGAGAGTAGGTTTTGTTGTGTGGGCGATATAATTGTTCTCTCCCTTTTATTTTCCTCTTGTAAACTACGTTTCTAGCTCTATAGTTTCTCATGTTTCTGTGGTCATTCTGATTGACCATCGTTCAGTTGCATACTTAGCCAGTTTTATCGACGTGGCTTCGTGGATAGGTTCTATCGACCTATGCCAAGTTGTGTTCGGTGTATACATCTTTTACCCATAACTTCTATGCTCTAGAATTTGACCGAGCAATTCTCGAACTCACAACTGTGCCTCTGCCTACAGTGAATTTGTCTATTCTACCTAGCTTTCCATACTTAGTCGAATTTTCAAAGTTTAGTGGGTTGACGATTTTCCGGGTTCAGAAAATTTAAAACCATTTGTCGCTCCCCTCCATCCCCGCTACCTTCCACCCTTGCCAATAGACATTAATTATGCTTTCAAAAGTGAGAAATGACTGGACAGGTTCGAAAAGATGAGCTTTAATAACTGGAAAGCTCGAGGACATCTCTCATTAAAATGAATAGACAGGAAAATATTATGGGATCTGGTAATTTATATATATATATATATATATATATATATATATATATATATTGTGTTCTTTTAGTTTTCTTAAAAGCTTCAGCATAGTCCATGAACGTGTCACCCACAGACGCCTTGACATGATGTCCCTCTTTAATATTTTGCATATCTTAGATGTCAGATTTGAAAATCTACTCGGATATGGGAATTTTAATACGTGATATTAGTGACTATTCAACATACATATTCGAAAATATTGGCATTAATAAGTAAAAATATCGAGAACATCTGTCATTTAAACGAATTAACATAAAATCTACGGAAGATCATCTAACGTTTCTTTTAAATACTTATTGCCATTTCTCTCTATCATCAAATAGTTGCGCTTTAGGGTACCTTCTTTCTAATGTTCCTGGTCATGGACATGTAAGACAACTTAGAGATGTGATTGAGGCCCACATTAAAGAAGAGATTATGGTTTTATGTGACACGGGCTTTGAGTAAAAAAAAACTCTGTTATAGAAGAGAAACTCAGAGAGGAGGAAAAAAAAAGAACAAGTATGTTCTAGTTGGTGTTCTCCCTGTGTTCGATGCTTTGGTTGATTGAAAAGGGTGCCTGGAGATTTGTTTGCTAAACTTCTTTGTTTTCTTGCTGGGAGTTGTAATGGATTCTCGGGTCACGTGAAAAATAGTTCTTTGTTGAAGTATATAGCTTCTTCCAACAACACAGATTTGGCAAGTGTATTGAATTCTGCAGATCCCACAAGAATTTGTCTTCCTCGGGGGCGGCGCATTTATAGTGGCTTGTAAAATGGTCGGTCATGTTCATAAATGATGTGAAATATTACTCCATTTGCGAATGTAAGCAGAGACGGGTAACACAAACTCTATGGGTGGATAAAAAAACATATCATCACTACAAAAGTTTCTATTTCAAACTTTTATGAGCTACATGTGGGTCTGGTAATCGAGTTGACAGAAAGTCATGTTGTTTGTCAAAGTTTGCTCGGTTTCCTCTGGATGTAGTTGCAGACTCCACATATTTTGCATCACCTTCGAACATTCCATACCTTTCTATGGGCCTCCATAGCTGCCACCGGTACGAAGAAAGATATATTCTGATGTGATCTGATACACTTGCCAGAGCTGTGCTCATGCGTTCTGCAACATTTGATGCACTTGCCAGACTTCTGCTGCCCGAAGAAGTTATGTACCTCAACAGATTTGCATTTTCCAGCTGGGTTGGACACTTCTTCCAATTTACTGTAATAAAGAAAAGAAGTTCAACATACAAATCTTTAGGCATGCTTTTCAACCAAACTGATGATCTAATACAGGGATAATACCAGTCACAACATACTTCAATTTATTTCCTCTGTCATAGCTATTATGACATAAAAGGACCCCCTCCACTTTGAAATCACCCTGAATCTCATTTCTATGTTGTCTCGGATGTCAAGGGTCAGGAACATTGCAAGGAAAGCATGTTAAACCCCAAGTTTTCGACGGCAGAGGGAAATTAATACTTGACAAAGAATGGAATGTTGAATAGCTAGTGATTGCAAGCAGGCCATATGTGGAAGAGACAAGCTATTAAAAAAAGTGGGATAGATGTACTTGGAAGCACCGATTAAGTACAAAACCCGAAATTGATATTCAACTCGTTTTTTACGAATAAAGTGTTTCAACGCCAATAAAACTATCAAGAAGCTTCATCAATGTACATATTTTTTTTTGTCGACAACAATCGCTGTGGCAAATAACCTCAACTGTATTTTGTAACCCATCTTATTTGAATATAGAATAATTCCGGTTTATTCTTTAATAGTATTTTCCAATCTCTGGTATTTGTTTTAATTTTATTTTGTACCTTCTTCCCCTCTATCGTTAAACATGGACGACAAGATTTTCTTTATGCTGCCCACTACTTCAATTTAAATAAACCCTGCTCTGTTCATTGCTTACATTTTACATTTAAGAATAATTTTTCATAAGCCATACTTATGTGGCGTCGACCCTGTATTTAAAAAAAGAAATTGGAGGAGCCGTCCTGCTTCCATTCTTTGGGTCCCATAAATAGAATGAATTAATGAGTTACAACAAGGCACCTCAAGTGTTGACGTAATGTTCCTGTTCAATATGTTGGATATATTGCAGCTTCTTCTATTTCATAATATCCGTGCGTATATACTAATATTAGTACTATTGGAATAAATAGAAAAACAATTTATCTTCGACAAAGCTTAGGCAATTATGTTTGTGTTTGTGGTATTAAACAACTATGTTCCATGTTCCGTCATATACATCTTGCAGCCAAACAACTTATGTGCTCTGCAATTTATGCTTTAACTACTGATAACCCACCAGGCGTTCGAAAATCTTGGCATTCATAAAGGAATGACTGAAGCTGTCTTAATTACTTAAATCACACCAAATTTTGATTACATTTAATTTAATTTAGATATTTATGTTTATGGAGAGTCAACTTTTGCTCATGTCATTGCAAGAAATACAAGATGAATAGATAATAAGTAGTTTATCTCGTTCAAACCACAATGCAAATTCATGTTTCTTGTTGCGCTATGTACATTTTGCAGTCAAAATTTTTCGTGGTTTCAACGAAATTTGCGAACTGAAGAGCATCCTGCAAATTGGGAGATCATTTGCATTTGAAACATAAACAATTCATTAATATATATTAGTATCAATACTATTCAAGTAAATATGAAAATGTTCTCCATTAATACATATTAGTATGATTACTATTGAAATATATATCAAACCTTTCTCTTAACCAATACTTAGCCAGTTATCTGGCCACCAGGCTCCGAGTTCATGGTACCCAACACCTATGTCCCCTGTTCCATCATATAAATCTTGCAGCCAAAGAACTTCAGTGTTCTGCAGTTTATGATTTTACTAGTGAGAACCCAACAGGGGTTCGAAAACATTGCCATTACTAAATAGAAAAAAAAAAAGTTTTTCCACTATCAGATACTTATCCTTTTTCCCCTTTTCCTTTTCCCGTTTATTATGGCTTTCTGGTTTTATACTTAGTCGTCTTTCTATGATGGGAGGTTCTAGGCTTCGCGGGATGGAATATATTCATTTCCATTTGTATCTTCACATGACGAATCCGACGGACCGTTGTTCCTTTGCATACCTAGGCAATTTTATGGTCATGCTTTCCATGTTGGCGCATACGAACTGGCCTTTTCTTCTTCCTGCTTGTTATTGCTTCGTGGATATATAGTTAGTCGCCTTTCTATGGTATCTGTTTCCAGAGTTAGCGGGTTGACATGTCTTCCTCTCCATCTATATCCTCACACGACGGATCCGGCCAACCGTTGTTCCTTTCCATACTTAGCCAATTTTATGGCTGACACTACGGGGTTGGTGCTTACGAAGCCGGTTGTTTAACGTTCCGTTATATACATCTTGCACTGAAAACATCCTTGATCTACAATTCCATCGCGGGTTCCTTGTATACATTAACTTCGTTGAAAGTATCTGTTGTTTCTTTCCCTCCCCAACAACTTCACCTCCTTCCTGATATACATCAACAATGCTCTTACTGGTGACAACTGGACACATTGGTGCGAAAGATACTTCCATGATCTGCAATTTATGCCTTAACTGGTGAGAACTTGACAGGGGTTTGAAATTTTTTTCATTAATAATCAAACACTAGATGTTCTTCTGCGAGATACTTAGTCCTTTTTCCCTTGTCTTGTTACCGTGTATTATTGCATTCTAGTTATATACTTAGTCGCGTTTCTATGATCACGAGTTCCAACATTGGCGTGTTGACATATCTTCATCTCCATCTATATCCTCGCATGGAAAATTGGACCGCCCAATGTTCCTTTTCATACTTATTGAATTTTATGCCCGCGGTTGCAGAGTTGGCGCAATTGAACTTTGCTGCTTTTTCTTCCGTGATATACATCTTCCACTCAAAATTTACGTGATCTACAATTCCATTGCAGACTCCTCCGTCCTTTTTCCCTTTTTTCCTTCCCATGTATTATGGGACTATAAAGTATGGACATGCTATTTTATAGACCATGTACGGATCACACATTCCATACCTAGCCACATTTTGGATCGCGGGTTGTCGGGCGGGTGGGCTCAAAATTAGGCCTCCATTGTTTTGTGCCCTGCAAATAGCACCCAGAATTCCGTGATATACAAATTGACAAGCAGACCTGTGGACTGGTTGACTCGACATTGCATTTCTATTGTTCTGTGTCCTGTAAACAACGCTCCTAGTTCCACGATTTACAAATTGACACACGGAGTCCAGGGCTGGCGGGGTGGAGATTTCCATTGTTCACCGATGGTAATCCCTATCAAGTATCTAACAGTGATCTGGATTTATGTAGGAACACAATGAAATACAAAAATACACATAAACGACCTCGATTTATGTAGGAACACAATGAACACAACACATAAACCCGTAGATGTAGCGAAAATAAGACTTCATTTCATATTAATAAATAAATGACTGAAAAATGCTATGCATGTAATGGAAATAACTAGCTAGGGTGTCGGTAGCTTATCTCTAAGAAGAAACGTGGCCATCATTCCTCCATCCGGTTCTCTTACAATGAGGCCCAGCCTATATATTAATGGAAAACCCTAAAACATCCAAAACCTAACCCTAGGAGATGAAACACCAGGACTATGGGCCCCGTTTGTGTAAGTTAGTACCTTAACTTCCTGGGGTAGTAATTTTTGCATACTATCTATGTTTTATGCACATGATACATCGTTGGAAATATTCATCCCAGGACCATTGTCGACAATCCAATATCAAGTCCGGAACAAACTCATATTCACTAGGAGCATTCATGCCCAAAACATCGCTTAGGGCCTCGCAACCGAAGTTCGTGACCCAAAGAATTGTTAAAATAGTAAATTGTGCTACAATTAAGGAAACGAAAACCGAAGAAACAATTAATGGTGGGTCCATGGAATAGGCGGTGGCCACCAATATCCACCGACTAAACAAGATCTAAAAATTATTTTCACACTAAATTAGCTCATTAGTGACAACTGACATAGAGGTACAAAACCGCCGGTATCACACCTCCGCGAATATACACCCGATTCACCGATTCGACATCGCCTTCTTCATGTTAGATTATATTCAAATGTTCGGAGCGATTAATTTGAACGTAGGGCCTTCACGCCTTCTACAGAGACTTTGTCAGCCTGTTTTGTATCCTCCTGTTGTCGGGTTCATTAAATGTGCAATTCTTGGATAGTGTTTCGGGTTGGCACCAAGTTTCATTCTACCACGGTTCACAAATGTTTCAAAGTATCCATATAGATTGGTTATGCTCTTACCGATTAACTCAACACAACGCAGCTTATTCTTGATTTTAATTCTATTAACTTTGTTGCCTCTCCGAATTTAAATTTGATTCTTCAGGTATGTATAATAATTTCAATATACACATTATATGAGGCGTAAGACCATGGCCAAGCTATATATCGTGAACCCTTGGAAGGCAGGGGAGAAATATTCAACCTTCCAGCCCTATGCCTACAACCAATAAAGTAGGAAACCATGGAACAAGGTAGAAGCACGACCACATATGTGAAACCATTAGTCCACCAACCGTGCACCAAGGCATTTTCTAAAAGACCACTAAGCAGATCAATCATAAAACAAAGAATGAAGCAGAAAACGGAAAAGTAGAAATAGGGGCATAAGCACCCCTTCCATCCTTTTCCCTTTTCCTCTCATGTATTATGGGACCATAAAGTATGGATGTGTTATTTTATAGACCATGTACAAAATGTGCATTCCATACCTAGCCACATTTTGGATCATGGGTTCCTGGGCTATAGAGCTCAAAATTAATTCCATTGTTCTCGCGTCTAAATAGCACCTGAAATTTCACGACATACAAATTGACGATTTTGACCCATATTACTTTATTCCAACATTGCATTTCTAGGCTTGTTTCAGTCCCAACAATGCATCTACCTATATAAAAATTACTACGAGTCCCAAATGGCTGGTGATTTCATTGCTGGATGGTAACTCTATCAAGTATCAACACATTTTAAAAATATTTTACTACCAGTTTCTTAGTAGGCATATCGGGGCATGAGAGGTACAAACGGGTCGTGGTATCAGCACTCCTCCGCATATACAAATTGATCACTGCATTCTGGCATTGCCCGCTTTCCGGCGAGGATTATGTATCAGTCGTCGGAGTGATACGAACGCCGTCGATCTTCGACTTTGTTGTCCTGCTGGATCTCCTGTTTCAATGTCCAACCTGATATTGTTTTCGCTGTTCGCCGCTTCTACTACGCCAGTTTCAGTATTCGGCATTTCATAATAATACGTTAACAATAATAGCCACTAATGGTATCATAGCGCCATTGTTGTATTAGCTAAATAATCGCCAAATCAATACAATAAAATAAACATTTGACATCCAAACTCTCCTCGTGAATATACAATTGATCTATCGGGTTCAAATTGCAACGCCTTTATCTAAAATTCCACCGTAATCTTTAGTCCTTTTCCTCTTTCTTCTTCTCTCGGCTTATGTATCTTTTGCTATGGTTAGTCGCCTTTCTATCATCGCGTCTCCAGACAGCCAACTAGACATATCTTTTTATTCTATCATATGCAATCACACATGACAATCTGACTGACCATTTTTCTTTTCCATACTTAGCCAATTTTTAAGGGTCAAGGCCGTCGTGTTATAGTTTCCAACTTTGATTCTTCTCTTCCGTGATGTACATCTTGCACTCAAACTTCTCGGTGGATTCACAACATACTCCCAAGCACTTCCTCAAACTCACAAGCTTCTTTCTACCATGGTTCAGAAATGTTTCGAGTATCAATAATGCCTTCCATCCCCTCTAACTTCTTGTCCCTCCTAATATACATTGTTGTGCTCTTACTAGTGACTCTTGCTAGTGACAATTGCATACACTGATACGAAATGGGCCAAGATCCAAATTTCTCCGCAATACAAAAATTCACTACCGGGTTCTGACATCGTCCTCTCTTTCATGTTACAGATTATGCATTCAAATGTTCAAAACGATACAAGTTGAACGTCCGCCCTCACATCTTCCGGAGACCTTTAGAACTTATTTTGGATCCTCCTCGTTTCACGGGTTCACGAATCTTGATTTATTCACTGTTTTGGGTTGGCACATCCAAACTTTGCTTCTTCTTGTTTTGCGATATACATATTGCACTCCAAAATTGCCATTTACAATTCCACCATAGACTCCTCTTAACCTTTTTCCTTTTTCCCCTTTTCTTTTTTCCTTGTATTATCGCTTTGTAGTAAATACTTAGTCGCCTTTCTATGATCGGTTCCGCTAAGGGTTGACATATCTTTATCTCCATCTATATAATCGCACGATGAATTTGACCGACTGGCTTATTGCTTTTCATACTAAGCCAATTTTATGGCCACGGGCTACTGTGTTGGCGGTTTCAAACTCGCTTCTTGTTGAGTCATGCACATCCCGCGACTAAAAATTTTGTGATCTACAATTCCAGTGCAGAATCCTCGAACATGCAAGATTCATTCTACCATGGTTCACAAATGTTTCAAAGTATCTCTCGTCGCCTTCCATCCACACTAACTTCATGTCCTTCCTAATATAAATTAGTTATGCTCTTACTAGTCATATACAAATTACCCTCTAGGTTGTCCTACCATACCCTCTTCGTTATTACGTGTATTGCACTCAAAAAGTTATGTGACATATAATTTGACCCTCGCACCTTCACCTTCAACGGTTGTACCTTGTAACCCTATTTCGAAGCTATTTTTTCCCATGCCCGCGACCTCCATACTTTCTTACTATGCAATTAGAAACCTTTTCATGCTAGCAACTAACCATGCAGAAACCATCAACATTCTCATTAATGGCTAAACGCTAGAGATATCCCATTATTACGCATTGAACCAAGATGTGCAGAGAGTTATTTTGTTCCTTCTCGATTGATTCTTCTTGAAATACGCCATCATGTTGGTCTCTCCTAAGAAATCTAGAATGCTTAATCACTCATTGCAACATCTCGCCATATTGGCATTTCTATGTATCTGATTACTAGTGTTTAATGTTAAAAACACATCATGCAACAGTCATCCAAATTGTCATTAATGAATGAAAGTCTCGAGGACATCTCCCATTCACACGCTTTGGACCAAGATTTGCACAGGGTTATATTATCCCTTCCAACTTTTCATTTCATTCATCGTTTGGAGCAAACAAACGTTCTTGTAGACTTATGGCAGCAGGTCGGTAGCAGGTTTGTGGAGATACAGTAAATATCTTCGGACATCAGGACCAGAACTTCCAGTGGTCCAGGGAATACTTTTACTATTCATCCCATTCTTCCCAGAACGAAGTGATTTGGACCTCTGGAATCGCTCGTGTAGGCTGCGTCCTTGAGGTTTTTGACTATAAGGAGGTGGTCTCTTGGTGTGCCGAAAAATATATTCCAGTCCAAAGAATTATTCCACTGCACGACCATTCTCCTGTTTCTTTGTCACCTCAGGCCTTCCGCGAGATGTTAAAATTGTCAGAGCCAACATTGATGTTTAGAGGACAAGACTGCAAGCAGTTTCTAGAAAAACATGATAACGGGTTGGACATCTTAGTTGACTTCCTCGAAGACCTGACAACAGTTCCTTAAGATATCACAAGGTTGCAGGTAAGTTCCTTTAGAAATCCATTCCGAGAAATTGCTTGGTTGTTTACAAGAATAATGGGACAACCATCCACGACAAGCATCTCCCATATAATTATTTATATTTTGTATTTCACAATCAAGGAACAATACATTTTCGGTTGGGGGAAGCTAATTTCCATTGAGCTATGTTCCCAGTTGTCACTATTCAAAGAATCGAATAAATTTTATATGTCATCCTACTTTATTTTCGCAATAGTGCATTGCTGCCCGTTTCCAAAACTTTCTCTTTCCAATAAAATAAACCAGGGATTCAACCCAGTAACATTCAGGTACGAGGCCCTGTGGAGGCACAAGGCCTCCCATTGTTTTTATGAAGTTTTTAATAGCTTTGTCTCAGTTTTCAAAGATTTATTGTTAGGGAAGGATGCTTCACGGATGTCTGGCCAGGAAACCAAGTTTTTGAACAGGAAGGGCACACTTGAACAAAAGGAAAATCACGGTGTCCTCATGGTATTTGTCTCTAAGGAAAATCCTACTTTCCTTCCATGCCACATCACAGACAAGATGTTTGTTGAAGAAATAGCAAGGCAATACAACCACTGGTTGCATTTTTTCCATGATAAGAAAAAAAACAGTTCATTCCTCTGCCCTGGAAAGTCGGAGACTTCATGTGAAGAAACATCAACAAGATTGACGAGTTTGCCACCCATTTCAAGAAATTGAACCTAATGTATGCTGAAATTCTAAAAGGGTTCGACCCTAATGGGTGGACAACAATCCTGCTTCTGTCGATTATGATGCAGATACATTGCAAAGCACCACTGAATTGTACAGACAACATGGAAAAGTATCTGGTGAGAAGAGCACCCAGTCCCCCGCCAACACTCCCAAGAGCACGACATCACGGAGCATCGCTTCGACGACCCACCCCAGTAAGAAAGAAACCCAGAAATCTTCGAACGGAGGAGGAGATAAGAACCCTTCTCGCATAAAAATGGATAGTTCTCACAAACTTCCAGTGGCGAAGAAGAGAAAAAACAATGCAAGGTAGGCAGAGGAAGCTGAAATTGAAAGTGAACAGCTGCAACTTGAAATTGGAACTGAGCACATGCAGAAAATTGGGTCGTCCGCAGTGGAAATATCCGAGACCGAAATTTTTGACGAAGATGAATCCTTTGTATTCCAGAGCGTTATTTTTGACAGTCAATCTAAAAGTATGGTAATTGAAAAGAGAGATGTAACAAATAGGAAAGGAAAATCTCGCACAGAGATTAACTTTAGGAAAATGTGGTCATCCAAAATCTCCTCATTTCACCAAGTAACCGGTGAAATTCTTCGTGATTCCATTGGAGGAATTGAGAACGAAAATGCTAATCTGAAAGACCGCCTCAACGAATTTGAGCAGGCTTTCATCGCAACCCCAGAATTTTCCAATCCTTTGGAAAAAATCATGCTTGCTACCACTGCATCTAAGATGAAAGTATCATCTACCCTCCTTGCATGCTCTAGAGCCATTGTAGAGAATAACATCAAAATTGAATGCAACTAGTTACTGAAGCCTGGGAAACATCACAAAATTTAGTTTCCTTCGGAAAGAAGGCAAATGATTTCCTAAAACATTTGGAGGCAAATTTAAAAAATGATCAGCATTTCTGTGAACAGGTGGTGACCCATTTTTCCAACTATGTCGTCAACACATCGGAACTGAAAAGAAGACAAGAGAAACTCCCCTCCCCAAAGCGGACCAAAAAAGTAAAAGCATGCTTGCAAAATAAAGTTAACAATATGGAGCTCATTGTCAAATCATGTAAACAAGTCATATCAGAAAAGGAAGATTTATTCACAAGCCTGATCCAAATGGACTTAGCCGGAAGTACCAACGAGGTTCAAGACCCAAACGTAATTCTCAAATCCTTGTCAACCACCAAAGAATCCTTCCAAAAACAAGTTGATATTTTAAAGGGGTTGTCTTTCAAAAAGTTTTACAACATACTTGAACATCATCTAGATGAGCACGAGCGTTGGGTGCTGGACTATGCGAGAATGCTATTTTTTTTGTGTTTTTCTCCACGAACCTATGTAACAGACGTAATTACTATTCTATTGTATGCTTTTAAATGTTGATGTAATTTCCAGAGATATGTAACAACCATTACTTATTTTTTTATAAGTTTCTATAGTCTGCAAGTCCGCTTGTCAATTTGTAAATCGCGGAACTCTCGGTGCTATTTGTAGGGCACGAAACAACATAGGCCCAATTTTGAGCCTGCCAGCCCAAGAACCCGTGATCCAAAAACTCGCTATGGAGGTCTGCTACATTTTTTGTGTCCTATTGTATGCTAAATTTTGTCTTGCACGACGTTGTTACTATACTATTGTATGCTAGCTTTTTGGGTGTCCATGATCCTATACTTTGATAAATTTTGATTTTTAATCTGTCCAGAACCCTTTGTTTAAAAGCAAAGTAGTTCGTGAATGCTAATTTTTTTGTGTTTTTCTCCATGAACCTATGTAACAGACGTAATTACTATTCTATTGTGTGCTTTTAAATGTTCATGTAATTTCCATAGATATGTAACAGACATTACTTATTTTTTTATAAGTTTCTATAGCCCGCAAGTCCGCTTGTCAATTTGTATATCGCAGAACTCTCGGAGCTATTTGTAGGGAACGAAACAACATAGGCCTAATTTTGAGCCCGCCAGCCTGAGAACCCGCGATCCAAAAACTTGCTAAGTATGGAATGAGGGCTCCATGCATGCTCTATAAAGTCTCATCCCCATACTTTATAAAAGTACATATTTTGTATGTATAAAACTAAATATCTACTTTCTAAAATTTGATAAATTTCAATTTCTTTTGTGTCCAAGATCCCTTGTTTTATAGATAACTAATTTGAGAATGCTAATTTCTTTGTGTTTTTTTCCACGAACCTATGTAACAGATGTTACTACTATTGTTTTGTGTTTCTCTCCACGAACGTATGTAAAACGCATGGAAATAAAACTAATTCAACAATGCTAAATTTTTTGTGTCCAAGAACCTTTTAAATGTTGATATTTTTTGATATATTTCAGGAAGAACTAATTCGGGAATACTATGTTCTGCATGCAAACCACATGTATTTCAACTTGCTAACCACGTGTCTGTACTCGGTCTCATTTACTCCCATCCCAATCTGGCAGGGACTACGCTGCCATGCAACACTTGTTACTACTAGGAGGAGAGAGCAGATTTATCTTGCTTTCTTATTCGACTTGCACTTTCTGATAAGGCTTTGGGACCAAATGTTTGTCCAACTATGAAGGAATCAAGACCTATATAATATAGATAGGTCGTCGTCACTCCAGGTCCAGAAGAGACAGATACAAATTGAGGGATTGCATGTAAGGGATAGAAGGACCCAAATGGCCCACCACATCAACATGGCTCGGCTTTATTGACACCGTGTTTCTTAAGTTGGTGGATCACATTCATTGGACCTTTTCATGGTAGAAAAGTGATAGCTAGATCGAGACATATACTCCTCCTTGTTGAGCCAACAATAGAGTTGGAGTGATCTCCATTTTTCCCTCTCTTCCCTCTCTTCTCGAGAATCCTCCCTTATCATATCAGGGACAACTATCTCGAAGCTAGCCAAATTGAGCACCTAACAACATCTTCACAGATGCACCGAACCCTTTTCATTACGACTTGGGGGAGGGAAAATGATTTAATGCGCATTTACCATACAATTTGGGGGAGGGAAAATGATTTAATGTGCATTTACCATGGGCAGAGCCAGGATACTGAGGTGCGCCTCACTTTAATGCTGACAACCATACCCCTTACCTATGTCGAGGCTATTGCACCTCCTTCACCAAAGAAGCATAGATGACGAGAAGCTTCAACTATAACACTTTTTATGAAATTTTAACATCCACCTTGCATTTATTTCAAAACTGGTAAAAATAAAAATTGTTTTTCTTTTGATAGACATATTTTCAATAACACTTATTGGACGAGCCACAAACCTCTTGACGGGCTCAATTTTGATCCATGATGGAGAGGGTGAAAAGGCAGTGAGCCAATCATGATTGGCTCACTGCATGATGTTTAATATTTCCCATGGCGATGTTGGTACCTAGCATCCATAAGGAGCATCTCGAATTTGTCCTTGTTGGGTAATGGTATAAGATAAATGAAATGCTTGTTTTTCCTTACAATCCTCCAATAATTGAAATCAATTAGGATGTACTATCAGTTCTCATAGATGGGAAACATCAAGCACCATGCAATGAATCAATGATTGGCTCACATCAAGCACAATGCAGTGAATCAATGATTGACTCACTGCTTGATGCATCATGTCCATTGGATACACACTATTTATCATCTAATAGAGAGTACGGTGAGAAACATCTAACACCAGGCAGTGAATCAATGATTGACTCACTGCTTGATGCATCATGTCCATTGAATACAAACTATTTATCATCTAATAGAGAGTACGATGGGAAACATCAAGCACGATGTAGTGAATCAATGTTTGGCTTGCATCAAGCACCATGTAGTGAATCAATGATTGACCCACCCCTTGAAAAAAAAAAAGACTCGTAGCAGGGACACCCAGATTAGACCCCGGGTTGGCTGGGTTTCGGCGGCTGCTGGGAGAAGATTTGATAAATCGGTCTGTATGGAGCACCGGGGACACTACGGAGCACGTAAATTTTTGTTATTAGGTTTTATAGAAGCAAACACTAGAAAGCCTGGCGTATGCCTGACAATGCCTGCAGCGAGAGTAAATGTGATTAGAAAGCGATAATCCAAACGCGTACCTTTCCAGTAATGGATTCGGATAGAGATAGCGTGGCCTGAACATTTTCTGCAGTCATCTTTATATTCATTGCCCTTAATTGTAGGTAGTTTTCCCTGTCCCTACAATATCATATTTTTTTCGGGACTTTTGTGTCTGACATTTAACATTCATTGACATTGATTGTTGGTAGATCTCATTTGACCTACCATTCATGAACACACCAGGTGCTTCGGGGAACCCAAATAGTCTTTTGTTCGAGGCTTCCAACCATTCTTCGATATATGGTGGATGAAAATCAGTGTCGGCTCCCCTAAACTTGTAGAGATTAGTTCGGAAACTGTGTCGTCAACTAGTCTATTGATGTTTCTTTTCCATAACCTAGGGTTTTGGTAATTGGTAATGAGTACGACATTCTGTTTTTGTCGGACTCCCACATATTAATAATTGTTGAATCGCAATTTGTGTCTGATAATGATTACGACATTGTATATGAATAGTTCTGTATTTGTCGGAATTCCACGTATTAATAACTGTTGAATCGCAATTTGTGTTCGTCAAATCGTCATGTCGACGATTTAGGTTTATTTGGAATTTGCCATATTACTCAAAGATTCCTGTTTACAAACGTCTATATTGCAAATTCCCAACAAACATGGAGATTGCAGATTTCCATCATTCAAATTTTTACCGTTCGATTCAAATCAAGTTTCTGTTTAAAAAATGCTTATCCGACGCCAATGAATACGTTTTGTTTGTCACTTTTGGCCTTAAGGGTTCGTGGATACTAACAATATTATAATAACCAAAATAAACAAGAATATATATGGAAGTATGTTTAGGTATAAATTGTTAGTCAACATTATTAATGGTTCAAATTCGTATCACATAAAAGGCTAAGTTTTCTCTAAATCATGGGAAATACATGGACACATTTTACAGAATATTGATAATATTAAAATTGTTATTAAATCTAAATTTAAAGAGAATATTATTGGACAACTTAGAGGGGGTGAATCAATTGCTACTGTGCTTAAACAATTATGCCCATTTTAAATTCTTTACAAAACACTCAATGACGATCACAATAATGCAAGGAAGTAAGCAATAGAATATTTAACATCAATCACACACGTGAAATATACAGAGACAGATATTTCCTGAGGAAACCCATAAAGGGAAAAACCTCTTCTTCTTGATATGATAAGTAATCTTTATTTTTGGTACATTATCATTCTTATGAGCTGCAGTTCCTCTTGAGGCTACAACCTTTGTTTCACAAGCAACAACTTGCTGAGAGCACCAACTCTCTAATTTCTCTAGCACCTACTAGAAGGAAGCACCAACTCCCTGAGTGTTCCAGCACCAACTTCTAGTCACACAGGCACCAACCTGTATAACACAGAACTATAGTTCTCCCTTGCACCACCCTACCACCCTGATTTTTCTAGCTGCAACTAGATGGAAGCTACAACTTCCTGTGTTCAAGCACCCACTTGAAACTCTAAGGAAAACAATCCTCCCTAGCACCTCCCTACCACTTTGAAATATAAATCTCTGCTTACTGGAATCTATTACAGTGATACGGTGAATATCGATGGCTTACCAGTCTCATCATTGTTTTCCTACACTGCTCTGCTCTGCCTGCATTAGTGTCCTCCTGCTCGCCTCACCTGCGCTTTCTGTTCCTCTTCCTTTTATGTTATGTGCGCCATATGCATTCTAAGCACTATGCCTCTGCATACTCTTCACTGCGCCACCGTTCTACCCTTTGGGTTATTCACTGCGTCTCCTCTTACTCCCAGCATCACCCACAATCGCTTTCGGTTCCTCTGCCTTTTATGGTATGTGCGCCATATGCATTATAAGCGTTATGCCTTTGCATGCTCTTCACTGCGCCACCATTCTACCCTTCGGGTGGTTCACTGTGTCTCCTCTTACTCACAACATCGCCCACAATCACGATCACCACCTCTTCTCTATTTTGCATATCTTTCACACGTCGAGTCCTCTGCATGATCATCATGGAAACTCTTCGTCTTCTTTGGCGGTTATGCTAAATGTGTTCATCATCAATGGGTGTTACCCTAAGATTCCTTGGCTTCTCTGGTAGTCACAACTCTTCATCTTCTCTCTCAGTTACAGCCAGTCATCTTTGGCTTCTAAGCCTCTTCCTTCATGTGACCATCGACGATGACCAAATGCATGTTCAAAAGGTGCTTCCTGAACTCGGTCTTGTGAGCGCTAGCTCCGTTTCTTGATATGACCTTGGGCGATGGTCTCTCGTGACCAAATGATTGTGGGCGTGCGCTCTCTTCATGTTAGCCCACTGTCTCATGTGACCTCGGGCTACGTCCTTGCATAGGTGAATGATTGCGAGCGCGTCCAAGAGTGGTTTGGGATCAACCGCTTTTCTTCTCCCAATCCACCTCTAGCTGCCACGTACCCTTTATCCAAAATCATGGTTTCAATTGCGGCCCGCTCATGAAAAATTAAGACCTGAGCATGTTCTGACCTTGCAATGCGACGGGACCGTCGATCTCACGATATTGACGGTGCTCCTTCAATCAACGACTCCAATATATCTTCCTTTTATGCATTCTTTCATCTATCCACGCGCGATCCTTAGTCTCAATGATCATGTGACATGTGGTCCTCCAAACCAACGAACGAGATCGATTTTACCTTTTGGGCTTCTGGAGTTTCGATTCTCAAACTCTGCTTTCTCTCGGAGCATTTCACCCGGAGTCCATGATCCAACGACACGTGTCCTTTTGGATCGGCGGTCACAATCCCTTTGTGTATTCGGGGTTCGACAATCTTAACTCTCAACTTTATTTCATCCTTCCTTTCCTTTTTCCCGGAGTTGACAATCCACCGACGCATGTCCTCTTTAATCCAACGACTATCCTCCACTCCAGGACTTTGGCCTTCGGCAATATCAAACCTTTATCCTTCACGTTTTCCTGAAGTAGTTTCTCCCAGAGTTCACGATCCATTGACACATACCCTCCTGCACGATAAATGATCATAAGTGACTTCGACACTTCGGGACTTTAAGCTGATCGCTGCTTCATTCTCCTCCGGAGTGGTCACCTGTTGAATAAGTCATAGGCGGTGGAAACCGCTTGCTGTCGGTTAACACTTCCACTTACAATGTCCTTCCATTATACTAGATCAATGGTTGAGGATGCATCGGAAGTGATCTTCAGATTGGACGAATCGTATCCACTTCAGGACTTCGACATTCGGGACTTCGGGACTTAGGGCATCTGCTGCTGGTAAAACTCCCGAAGTAAAACTCTCAGAGTGACATCACTTACTTATGTCACTTGATGACATGTCATGAGCCTAGTAGTTGCCACATGTCACTCGGATTTGTGATTTGCACGTACCTAAAGTGTCGAATCAACTTGACACTGGTCATTGTCTGATTGCGCCACGTGTCCTCGTTGACGTATTCTTGCTGATGTGGATCCTCATTCACTTCGGGACTTTCGCCCTTCAGGAGTTCGGGTATATCGACTTTTTAAATCGCCAATTCTTCCGAAGTGAGAATCCTCGAACAATAACCTCCTCACAACTTTTAGACCCGAACTAAATGTTGTTCGTTCGTCATGTACTCAGATCGACTTGATCTTTCTTCGATGCTCCTTTTCTAGTTTATCCTGTCCTTCCACTTCAAGCTGATCTGACGACTGTCATTTACTCTGGCTCTTCGGACTTTGGGTTTTTCAAGTCTTAAACTGAAAAATCCTTGAAGTGATTTGCTCCAGAGTTGAGGATCGTGTGCCACTTGTCAGTCTTGATGATGGACGATCCCTGCTTACTTCGGGACTTCGAGACTTTGACAAGTCCACTTTCCTATGCTCATCAAAGGCTTAACCTTCTTGCATTTAGTTATGGATCCAACGACTGTTGATCCTCGGTGCTCAGATCCAATGGATCAGATCTGTACTTCTCCTCTATGTTTCCTCTGGTCATTGGACTTTTATCTAACGGTCATCGGGTATTCGGGATTGGTGATACAATGACCATTGTCACTCTTCCTCTTGAGCTTCTAATCTCTCCAACTTCGAAGGTTTTCTAAGTGTTCAAAGGTCTCAACCTTTGCTCCTCCCGCGAGTCCGTTTCTTGGACCTCGTCTGCACTTCTGGACCGCGATCTCTTCTGAGCTTTCTCGTCTTCTGCGCTCTCGAGGTTTGGTTCGTTGTTGTTCTTGCCATCAATGACAAGCATGCACTTCCTGTAAAACATTCCAACAAATATGTGGTGTGATAAAAATTAGAGGATAAAGAGAAATTAAAATACTATTGTTATAATTTTACAAGTTACAATTATATTCTTTAACATTCATTAACAATTGCATGTAATAGGATTACTAAAAGATAAACAATCACAAAACACAAGATATATCTTAGGAAACCCTCATGGGGGAGAAAACGTAGCAACCAATTCTTCAGTATAGATTCCTTCAACCAGTACAATGTCACGTTATAACTCTCCACAAATAAACCAAGGCCAAGATACCAAAGACCAAGAAACCAAGACCTCCTCTGCTAGACCTCCTTTTCTATGCTCCAAATACATAAGAGAATGTGAGTTTTGTGTATACAAATGAGATGAACTCAACCTCTATTTATACACAAAACCTTACTCCCGAAAAGAGACAACCATAAGAAACATAGTTACCAACTTAACGAGAACTTTACATAGATCTCATATTTTGGGGGGTCCAAAATTTTTTACCCCATTTTTAAAAATGGTGCTATGGGTAGCACCCCCCTCCCCGTTTAAGTGGTTTTTCAATATTTTAAATTTTTTGATCCACAATGTTTCCACATTTTTTTTAAATGTTTATTTTTCATCTATTTTCAAAATTTTCAATTTTTTATTTGTGTCTCCTTAATTAATTTATTGTTCCATACTTTTAAAATATAGTGGAAAACACCATTTTTAACACATTGTTTACCTTTACTTCAATAACACTATTTTTTAATATTAGCAAAAAAATATAATTCATTTTTTTTGAAAAATTAAAAACTAAAAAAAACTAAGAAAAATAAAAGAATTGAAATTAAAAAACAATTTTAGATAATAAAAAAAATTAAAGAAAAACTTAAAAAACTAAAGAGGAAAAAAATACCAAAAAATAAAACAAATATATAATCTAAGCTAAAACCAGAAAAAAGGTAAAAAAAACAATTTATGGCCCTAAAACTTTAGAAATGTTTAATAATAATAATAATAATAATAATAATAATATATATTAAAAAAAACAAATTAAAACACCTATCTACAAAATTAAAAATAAAATAAAATGATGATGATGATGGTGATTTGTTGATTAAGGTTGGTTGTCATTGATGTCAACCCTTGAAGAATGCCCCGTAGCACAAAGATTTGGGTAATGGACCCAATATTGTTTGATGTAAATATGACTCATTATTGTTTTGTCATGGTTGATAAGAAGTAAATATGGATGAACTCCAAAGTGGTCCCCTTATGGTGAAAGCCCTCACGGGAAAACGCTTTGTAGAGTAAGAGAACCCATGCTTAATCGTGGAATAATGAGATAAAGGATAGTGAATTTGTCAGGGAAACTATCCTAGATGGATAGTACTTGTCATGCCATTTCCGGTGGTATGTGGAACATCATATAACTCCTCACGATTAGAGAGTTATGGCCATGAGAAGTTGGAGACCCCAGGTTTCGGTAATGGATCCAAGTTTGTTTGATGGGTAACGGTATGAGTTATGATATATTTTCAGATAATACTATTCTATATGGATAGTACATTTCATGCCATTTCTGGTGGTATGTGGAACGTCACATAACTCCTCACAGTTTGAGAGTTATGGCCTTACGAAGTTGGAGGACCCTCATATGTCATCTAGAAGCCC
>SNQJ01S0083986.1:0-16519 GCA_010110895.2 Picea sitchensis
CATCTGTTATGCTTTGAAGCAAAGTTTGTCGAGCTCAAAATATATTTCATAGTTGTCGATGCTATTTCCATGGATTTTGTGTTACTACGGTTTCATAGTTATGGAATTGCCTTTTGCTGTGTGGGAGAAATAATTGTTCTCTCCCTTTTAGTTTCCTGTTGTAAACTGCGTTTGACTCTAGTTTGTCGCGCTTCTGTGGTCATTCCAAGCGAGTGTAGTTCAGTTGCATACTATACAGGTCATATGTGGCATATACATTAGCTTTCCTGAATTAGTTGTTTTAAAAAAAAAGCCTCTTGGATAGAAGAGAATACAATTTATGAAGTTATAGGTTTCTTGGAAAAAATAGGTTAATGATCATGGGTTCTCGGGGTCGCAAGATGAAAATTGGGCTTCTGTTGTTCCATGCCTTGCAAATAGAATAGAGGTTTCGGCGATAATTACGATCATCCATTGTCCGGTTGCATACTTATCCAGTTTTATGGGCGCGGCTTGGCGGATAGGTGGTATCAAAATATGGTGTATACATTATCATTTCTAAATTAGTTTTCTTGAAAGGAAAGGCTCCTCGACAGAAGACATTGAAATTTATCAAATTATAGGTTTCCTGGACAACATAAATTAAACATAGGAAATAGGTAATTTTATAAAGTAGATATATAAAGCATGCACTAAGCCCTCATCCCATACTTAGCCAGTTTTTTCATCACGGGTTCTTGGGGTGGGTGGCTAAAAATTGACAATCGGAGAGTTCCCTGATATACAAATTGACCATCGGACTTGCGTACTATTTGAATTTGAAGGCCATCATGTCCAAAAAAATTATCATTGTCGAAATAGTTTACTTTATGTACGTCGTTTTACATACCCTGGTGGACAAAAAAAGACACAAAAAAAATAATAAGCATTTTTTGGATCGCGGGTTCTCGGGGTGGCAGGCTCTAACTTCAACAACTGTTGTTTCGTGTCCTACAAATAGTACTGATAGTTCTGGATATACAAAATAAACAATTGGACTTGCAGACTATTTGAATTTCAAGGGCTCATGTGCAAAAAAAAATAGCATTCTCAAATTACTTTTCTTTATGTACGTTCTACATACGCTCGTCGACAAAAACAAAAAAATAAGTAGTAACATTTGTTACATAGGGCTCCATCCCCGCTACATTCAATGCTTCCCAATACACATTAAATATGCTTTCAAAAGTCAGAATCGACCAGACAGGTTCGAAAAGATGGGCTTTAATAACTGGAAAGCTCGAGGACATTTCCCATTAACATAAATAGACAGGATAATATTCAACCCTTGTTTTTTATTTTGAATAGGCAGGGAAAGCTGAAGACTCAAACACAATGTAGTTCCGCAGTTATTAGATACTCAATTTTCATTCTCGCTATGGATTTTTCCAATGAGTTGTCCATCATATATGACCTTCCTTCTAGGTTGTTAGATGTTTTTCCCCTTTACTCAAATAATAAAAATGTCATTCAATTTGAAGAACATTGAGTACTAAAGTGCCTTACCTATTAAAGAGCCTTTTTTCCTGCATTTTGAATTTGCGATTTTTTTTTTTGCTTCTGCAGTTTTAGTTTTCTTAAAAGCTTCAGCTTAGTTCATGAACGTGTCACCCACAGAGGGATTGCCATCATGTCCCTCTTTAATATTGTGCATTTCTAAATGATGGGCTTTAATAACTGAAAAGATCGAGGACATTTCCCATAAAAATGAATAGACAAACGAATATTATGGGATCTGGTAATTTCTTTTTGCCTACATTTTGAATTTGCGAAAATAGTGTTTTTGTTTTCTTTCTGCAATTTTAGTTTTCTTAAAAGCTTCAACATAGTTCACGAACGTGTCTCCCACAGAGGCCTTCATGTCATGTCCCTCTTTAATATTGTGCATTTCGAAATGATGGGCTTTAATGACTAGAAAGCTTGAAGATATCTTCCATTAAAATGAATAGAGAGTTGAATATTATGGGATATGGTAATTTATTTTTGCCTGCATTTTGAATTTGCGAAAATAATTTTTATTTTATTTTTTTTGCTTGTGCAATTTTAGTTTTGTTAAAACCTTCAGCATAGTTCACGAACGTGTGACCTACAGAGGCCTTGACGTCATGTCCCTCTTTAATATTTTTCTTATCTTAGATTCATATTTGAGAATCTGCTCGGATATGCGAATTTTAATACGTGTTGCTAGTCACTATTTAACGTACATATTCAAAAAGATTGGCATGAATAACTGAAAATATCGAGAACTTCTGTCATTAAAAAAAATCAACACAAAATCTATGGAAGACCATCCAACCTTGCTTTTAAATACTTATTTCCATTTCTCTCTATCATCAAAGAGTTGCGCTTTAGGGTGATTTCGTACTAATGTTCCTCGTCATAGACATGTAAGACAACATAGAGATGCGATTAAGGGGTATATGAAAGAAGAGAGACTAGTTTTATGTGACGTGAGATTTGAGTAAAAAAAAACTTTGTTGTACAAGAGAAACTCAGAGAGGATGAAAAAAAAATAACAATTATGTTTTGGTTGGGGTTCTGCCTGTGTTCAATGCTTTGGTTGGTTGAAAAGGCTGCCTGGAGATTTGTTTGTTGAACTTATTTGTTTTCTTGCTGGGAATTGTAATGGATTTTTAGGTCCCCTTCAATATAGTTATTCATTTAAGTATATATCTTCTTCCAACAACATAGATTTGGCCACTGTATCGAATTGTAGATATTGCACACGTATTTTTCTTCTTTGGAGGTGGTAACATAATCTGTATGGGTGGATAAAATGATATATTATAACTACAAGAGTTTCTATTTCATAGTTTGATGACCTGCATGTGGATCTGGTAGCCGATTTGACAGAAAGCCATGTTCTTTGTCAAATTTTGTTCGGTTTCCTCTAGATGTAGTTGCAGAGTTCACATATTTGGAATCACCTCCGAACATTCCAGACCTTTATGTGGTCCACCATACCTCCCCCTCTATGAGGAAAGATATATTCTAATGCCATTTGCAACATTTGATAGACTTTCCAAACCCGTGCTGGTGCATTCTACAACATTTGATGCACTTTCCACACCTCAGCTACCCGAAGAAGTTATGTACCTCAACAGATTTTCATTTTACATCTGGGTTGGACCTTTCTTCCAATTTATTGTAATAAAACAAAGAAGTTCCACATACAAATCCTTAGGCATGCTTCTCAACCAAACAAAAGATTGAATACAGGGAGAATACCAGTCACTATATACTTGGATTTTTTCCCCTGCCTTAACAGTTGTGACATAAAATGACTCTGTTCACTTTGAAATCGGCCTGAATCGCATTTCTAAGTTTTCTCGGATGTGAATGCTTAGGAACATTTCAAAGAAAACACCTTAAACCCCAAATTTTCGACATCAGAAGGAAACTAATACTTGACAAAGAATGGAATGTTGAATAAGAATCCATTGCAAGAAGGCCTTATCTGGAAGAAACAAGGTATTCAAAAAACTGGGATAGATGTACTTCACAGCACCGATTAAAGTACAAAACCCAAAATTGATATTCAACTCTTTTTTTACGAATAAAGAGTTTGAATGTCAAGAAAAGTGTGAAGAAACTTCATCAATGTACATATATTTAATTGGTTGATGGCAAGACAAATCACAATCGTTGTCGCAAATAGCCTCAGCTGTATTTTGTAACACGTCTTATTTGAATATAGAATAATTTTGGTTTATTTCTTAATAGTATTTTCCAATTTCTGTTATTTGTTTTAATTGTACTTTGTACCTTCTTCCCCGGTGTCGTTAAACATGAAGGAAAATATTTTGTTTCTTCTTCTCACTACTTCAATCTAAATAAAACTTGGTCTTTTCTTTCTTTACATTACATTTAAAAATAATTTTTCATAGGCCATACTTATGTGGCACTGACTCTGTATTTAAAGAAAGAAATTGGAGGATCTGTTCTGCTCCCATTTTTCGGGTTCCATAAATAGAATGAATTCATGAGTTACAACAAGGCAGCTGCATTGTTGACACAATGCTCCTGTGAAGTATGTTGGATATATTGTAGGTTGTTCTATTTGATAATATCCATGCATATATACTAATATCAGTACTATTGGAAAAAATACAGAAAACTTCCTCTTCGGCAAGGCTTAGGAAGTTATGTTTCAGTTTGTGGTATTAAACAAATATGTCCATTGTTTCTTCATATACATCTTGCAGCCTAGGAACTTCCGTAGTTTGCAATTTATTTTTTAATTACTTAAAGTCACATCAAATTTTGATTACCTTTAATTTAAATTAGATATTGATGTTTATGGAGAGCCGTCATTTCCTGATGTCATTGAAATGAATACAAGATGAATAGATGATATTGAATTTATATCATTGATACCACAATGCAAATTCATGTTTCTTGTTGCGCTATGTACATCTTGCAGTAAAAATTTTCCTAGTTTCAACGAAATTTGTGAGTCGAAGAGCATCTTGCAAATTGGGAGATCATTTGCATTTGAAACAGAAACAATCCATTAATATATATTAGTATGAATACTACTCAGATAAATACGAAAAATTTCTCCATTGATAGATACTAGTATGAATAATATTGAAATAGATATCAAAACTTCGTCTTGGCCAATACTTAGCCAGTTATCTGGACAGCAGGCCCCGGGTTCACGGTATCCAACACCTATGTCCCCTGTTTCGTCATATACATGTTGCAGGCAAAGAACTTCAGTGATGTGCACTTATTGCTTTTACTAGTGAGAAGCCAACAGAGGTTCAAAAACATTGCCATTAATAAACGAAAAAAAAGGTTTTCCCGACTCTCAGATACTTATCTCTTTTCCCATTTTTCTTTTCCCATCCATTATGGCTTTCTGGTTTTATACTTAGTCATATTTTTATGTACGACAGGATGACATGTATTCATCTCCATCTATATCCTCGCAAGACGGATGCGACCAACCGTTGTTCCATTCCATACTTAGCCAATTTTATGTCCTTCATTACGGGGCCGACGCTTGCGAGCCCAACTGCTTATCATTCCACTATATACATATTGCACTGAAAACATCTGTGATCTACATTTCTACCGTGGGTTCCTCATATACATTAACTTTGTTCAAAGCATCTATTGTTGATTTGCATCCCTAGAAACTTCACATACTTCCTAACATACATCAACAATGGTCTTACCAATGACAAGTGGACATAGTGGTACGAAAGATACTTCCATGATCTGCAATTCATTCCTTAACATCTCCACTTATATCCTCGCACGATGGATTTTACCGACCGCTGTTCCTTTTCATACTTAGCCAATTTTATGCTTGTCGCTGCAGGGATGGCGCTTGCAAAAGGAGCTGCTTATCGTTCCTCTATATACATATTGCACTCAAAACGTCCATGATCTACAATTACACCATAGGTTCCTTGTATACATTAAGTTCGTTCAAAGTATCTGTGGCTGCTTTCCATCCCCAACAACTTCACATCCTTCTTGATATACATCAACAATGCTCTTACTAGTGTCAAGTGGACATAGTGGTACGAAAGATATTTGCGTGATCTGCACTTTATGCGTTAACTGGTAATAACTCACCTGGGATTCACAAGCATTTGCATTAATAAGAAAACACTAGATGTTCTTATGCAAGATACTTGGTTCTTTTTCCCTTCTCTTCTTCCCGTGTATTATCTAGAATTCCACTGCGAACTTCTCCATCATTTTCCCCTTATTTTTTTCCTGTGTATTATGGGACTATAAACTATGGACATGATATTTTATAGAACATGTACAAATTCCACATTCCATACCTAGTGACATTTTGGATCGTGGGTTCTCGGCTAGGCGGGTGGGCTCAAAATTGGGCCTCCATTGTTCTGTGCCCTACAATATCACCCTGAGTTCGGTGATATACAAATTGACAACCGTACCTACAGACTAGCTAACTCAACATTGCACTTCTATTGTTTTGTGTCCTCCAAACAATGCTCCCAGTTCCACGATATAGAAATTGACACACGGAGTGTAGGACTGGCAGGGTGGAGATTGCCATTGTTTACGGATGCTAATCCCTATGAGGTATCTAATAGTATCTAAAAAAATATTTTATTTTTTATTTTTTCCCTTTATAACAGTACCTAAAAAATTATTTTGAATACTAAAATAGCTCTTAGTACTGACAACTAGACACAGAGGTACGAATCAGTTGTGATTGCACTCTCTGCAATATAAAATTGACTACCGGATTCCAACATCGTCCACTCTTCCATGTTACAGATTATGCATTCCAATGTTTGGAGCGATACAATTAGAAGGTCTCAGCCTCGCCTCCTTTGCAAACACTTTCTTAGCCTGTTTTGGATCCTCCTGTTTCCCGGTTCACGAAATATGCAACTCCAACGTTGGCGAGTTGACATATGTTTATCTCCATCTATATAATCATACAACAAATCCGACCGACCGCTGTTGATTTTGATTATTTCGATATGTTTCTTTGTTATATACATCTTCCACTCTAAATTTACGTGATCTATAATTCCACTGCTAACTACTCCGTTCTTTTTCCCTTTTTTTTGTTCCCGTGTATTATGGGACTATAAAGTATGGACATGATATATTATAGAGCATGTACTAATTCCCATGATATTTTATAGAGCATGTACAAATTCTGCATTCGATATCTAACGATATTTTGGATCGCGGGTTCTCGGGTGGACGGGCTCAAAATTGGACCTCCATTGCTCCATGGCCTACAAATAGCACCCATAGTTCCGTGATAGACAAATTGACAAGTGAACCTACGGAGTGGCTGACTCAACATTGCACTTCCATTGTTTCCTGTCCTCCAAATAGCACTCGCAGTTTCATGATATACAAATTGACACACGGAATGCAGGACTCGCGGGGTGGAGATTTCCATTGTTTATGGATGCTAGTCCCTATGAACTATCTAACAATATCTAAAAAAATATTTTGAATACTAAATTATCTCTTAGTACTAACAAATGGACACAGAGGTACAAAACAGTTGGGATTGCACTCTCCGCAATATACAAATTGACTACCGGATTCCGACATCATCCGCTCTTTCGTGTTACAGATTATGCATTCAAATGTTCGGAGTGATACAATTAGAAGGTTTGGGCCTTGCCTCCTTTGCAGACACCTTCTCACCCTGTTTTGGATTCTCCCATTTCTGGGTTCAAGAAATCTACAATTCCAGTGCAGTCACTCTACCACTGCTCACAAATGTTTCAAAGTATCTCTCGCTGCCTTCTATCCCCACTAACTTCCTGTGCTTCTGGATGTCCTACCATATCCTCTTCATTGTTACACGTATTGCACTCAAAAAGTTCTGAGACATACAATTTGACCCTCACGCCCTCACCCTCAACGCTTGTACTTTGCAACCCTATTTTGTAGCTGTCTTTTTACCCTTACCCGTGACCTTCGTACTTTCTTACTATGTGATTAGAAACCTTGCATGCTAACAAATGACCATGCAGGAACAATCAGCATTGTCATTAATGGTCGAAAACCTCGAGGAGATATCCCATTATTATGCATTAAACCAAGATGTGCGGAGAGTTATTTTGTCCCTTCCGATTGTTCATCTCCAACATGTATCCTCGTGTTGGGCCACTCAAGAAATCTACAATGCTTAATCACTCATTGCAATATCCAACATGTTGGAATTTATATGTATGCAATTATTGTTGTTTAATGTTAACAACGCATCATGCAACATCCGTCCAAATTGTCATTAATCAATGAAAGTCTCAAGGACATCTCCCATTCACATGCTTTCGACCAAAATTTTCACAGGGTTATATTATCCCTTCCAACTTTTCATTTCATTCATCGGCTGGAAAAAATAAACGTTCTTGCATACTTATGGCACCAGGTCGACAATAGTTTTGTGGAGATACAGTAAATATGTTTGCACACGAGGACCATAACTTTCAATAGTCCATGGCATACTTTTACTATTCATCCCATTCCGCCCAAAACAAAGTGATTTGGACCTCTGGAATCGCTCGTGCATACTACGTTCTTGAGGTTTTTGACTCTAAGGAGGTGGTCTCTTGGTGCATAGAAAAATATATTCCACCAAAGAATTATTCCACTGCGCGACCATTCTCTTGTTTCTTTTTCGCCTCGGCTCTTCCATGAGATGTTAAAATTGTCGAGCCCAACATTGACGTTCAAAGGACAAGACTGCAAAGAGTTTCTAGAAAAACATCATAACAGGTTGGACATATTAGCGGACTTCCTCGAAGACCCGAAAAAAGTTCCTGAAGATATCACAAGGTTGTAGGTAAGTTCCTTTAGAAATCCATTCTGGGAAATTCCTTGGTTGGTTACAAGAATAACAAGACAGGCATCCACAACAAGCATTTCCCATATAATTATTTATATTTTGTATTTCACAGTTAAAGAATTATACATTTTCGATTGGGGGAAGCTAATTTCAATTGAGCTCTGCTCCCAGTTGTCACGATTATCGCAATTGTGTATTGTTGTCCATTTCCAAAACTTTCTCTTTCCAATAAAATAAACTGTGGATTCAACCTAGTAACATTCTAGCATGAGGCCCTGTGGAGACACAAGGCCTCCCATTGTTTTTATGAAGTTTTTAATGGATTTGTCTTAGTTTTCAAATATTTACTATTAGGTAAGGATGCTCCGCGGATGTCTGGCCAGGCAACCAATTTTTTGAACAGGAATGGCACACTTGAGAAAGAGGAAAATCACAGTTTCCTCATGGTCTTTGGCTCTAAATAAAATCCTGCCTTCCTTCCATGCCACATCACGGACAAGATGTTTGTTGCAAAAATAGCAAGGCAATACAACCATTGGTTGCATTTTTTCCATGACAAGAAAAAAACAGTTTATTCCTCTTCCCTGGAAAGTCAGAGACTTCGTGTGTAGAAACATCAACAAGATTGATGAGTTTTCCACCGATTTCAAGAAATTGAACCTAACGTATGCTGAAAGGTTAAAAGGGCTCGACCCTAATTCCATTTTTCGATAAAATTTACTGGGTTTTGGCTTTAACACCTCTTTTATCCATACACACCTGACCAAAGACAGGAACAGTGTCAATAACAATCCTGCTTCTGCCGATTAAGATGCAAAGAGATTGCAAAGTGCCACCAAATTGTACAAACAACATGGAAAWGTATCCRGTGAGAAGAGTACCCAGTCCCTYGCCAACACTCCCAAGAGACAACATCATGGAGCATTGCTTCGATGGTCCACCCCAGTAAGAAAAAAACCCAGAAATATTCGAACGGAGGAGGAGATAAGAACCCTCCATGCATAAATATTGATAGTTMTCACAAAATTCCAYTGATGAAGAAGAGAAAAAACAATGCAGGGAAGGYGGAGGAACCCCAAAATGAAAGTGGAAAAYTRCAACTTGAAATTGAAGCTGAGCACATGCAKAAAATTGGGTCGTCCAYRGTGGAGATATCGAACACCGAATTTTTTGACATAGATGAATCCTTCATAATCCATAGCGCTATTTTTGACAGCCAATCTAAAAGTCTGGTCATTGAAAAGAGAGATGTAACAAACAGGAAAGGAAAATCTCGTGCAGATATTAACTTTAGTGAAATGTCACCGTCCCAAATCTGCCAATTTCACCAAGGAACTGGTGACATTCTTTGTGATTCCATTGGAGGAATTGAGACAGAAAATTCCAATATGAAACAGTGCCTCAACGAATTTGAGCAGGCTTTCCTTGCAACTCCAGAATTTGCCAGTCCTTTGGAAAAAATCGTGCCTACTACCACTGCAGCGAAGATGAAAGTATCCTCTACCCTCCTTGCATGCTCTAGAGACCTTGTAGAGAATAACATCAACAAAAGAATGCAGGTAGTTACTAAACCTTGGGAAACATCGCAAAATTTAGTTTCCTTCAGAAAGAAGGCCAATGATTTGCTGGAACAATTGGATACGAATTTAAAAAATGAACATCTTTTCTGTGATCAGGTACTGGCCCCTTTTTCCAAATATGCCGACAGCACATCGGAATTGAAAAGAAGACAGGAGAAACTCCCCTCGCCAAAGTGCACCAAAAAAGTAAAAGAATGTTGGAAAAAGAAAGTTGACAACCTCCATCTCATTGTCAAGTCATGCAAACAAGTGATATTAGAAAAGGAAAATTTATTCACAAGCCTGCTCCAACTGGACTTAGTCGGAACTACCAATGAGGTTCAAGACCCTAACTTAATTCTCAAATCCTTGTCAGTCACTAAAGAAGCCTTCAAGGAACAAGTTGATATTTTAAAAGGGTTGTCTTTCAAAAAGTTTTATAGCATACTTGAACATCGTCTAGATGAGCACGAGCGCTTGGTGTTGGACTATGCCTCACACAATGAAGAAATTGAACAAACTCTACATAGTATTTCAATGGGTCTAAGGAAATTAGAAAACGACCTTTACGACATAGAAATTTGGGATGAAACCAACACAACCCCCATGAAAATCTACATCGAAGAATGGTTCCAAGAGAGAATGGATGGTCTCATCCAGGAAGGGAAAGAACCGGTCAACGGGACTACAATGCCCATCGATGACAACAACAAAAACACATCGACTTCATAGTAAGTTTATACTGCCATCTTGTTTTTTTTATCAATCCATTTTAAGTCTATGCTATCATCTTCTCTTCTTTATCATTCCACTTATGTCCTCTTTCAATAGAAAACTGTAACCAAACACTTTTAGCTTCCAATTTCTTCTTTTCAAGTCTTCCTCTCTACCATTGCACACTTCTTTCAATGTTCCTAACTCTTGTACTTATTTCTTTTTATGGTCCGTGGGAGCCCCAATCCCAGTCTATATGAAAAATGCATTTAAATTTCCAGAAACATGTAACATACATTATTAGTTTTTGATAAATTCCAAAGAAAATTGATTCGCCAATGCCCTTATTGTATACTAAATTTTGGGTTTCTAGGAACCTTTCTTGTTTGTTCCAAATAAAACTAATTCGGATATGCTACATTTCTTGTCTCCTATTGTGTGCTAATTTTTTTGTCTTCAACGATGTTGATGTTTTAAATGTTGATGTAATTTCGAGAGATATGTAACAAACAATATTTAATTTATAATAATTTTGTATAGTTTGCAATGTCGCTTTTCAATTTGTATATCGTGGAACTCTTGATATTGTTTGTAGGGCATGGAGCAATAGAGACCCATTTTTCAAACCACCATCCTGAGAACCCGCGATCCAAAAACTGGCGAAGTATGGAATGACTACTCCTTGCATGCTCTATAAAACATGTACAAAGAAAACTAATTCGGCAATGCTATATCTTTTTTGTCCAAGAAAAGCCTTAGTTTTAAAGAAAGCTAATTCGGGAAAACGTTATTACTATTCTATTGTATAACATATATTAATTTTTTGTAATTTATATAGTCCACAACTCCGCCTGTCATTTTGTATATCATGGAACTGTCGGTGCTATTTGTAGGCCATGAAACATGAGAGACTCAATTTTCAACCCGCCAATTTCTAGAAACATGTAACAGACATTATTAATTTTTGATAAATTACAAAGAAAACTGATTCCACAATGCCCTTATTGTATACTAAATTTTGGGTTTCCAGGAACCTTTCTTCTTTGTTCCAAATAAAACTAATTTGGATATGCTACATTTCTTGTCTCCTATTGTATGCTAATTTTTTAGTCTTCAACGACGTTGATGTAATTTCGAGAGATATGTAACAGACACGCAACGCCGCTTGTCAATTTCTATATCGCGGAACTCTCAATGTTGTTTGTAGGGCACAGAACAAAAGAGACCCATTTTTGAAACCACCAGCCCGAGAACCCATGATCCAAAAACTGGCGAAGTATAGAATGATCGCTCCCTGCATGCTCTGTAAAACGTGTGCAAAGAAAACTAATTCGGAAATGCTATAACCTTTTGTCGAAGAAAAGCCTTAGTTTTAAAGAAAACTAAACTCCGCCTGTCATTTTGTATATAGTAGAACTTTGGGTGCTATTTGTAGGCCACAGAACATCAGAGGCCCAATTTTGAACCCGCCAGCCCAAGAACCCACGATCCAAAAATTGTCTAAGTATGCAATGAGGGCTCCTTTCATCCTCTATAAAATCTCTTCCCCATACTTTATAAAAGTAGAAATTTCGTATGTATAAAACTAAATATCTACTTTATACAAGTACATATTTCGTATGTATAATTTTTTTATTTGTGAAGAATTTCTATAGTCCGCAACTCGACTCCTCGATTTATGTATCGCAGAGAACATCAGAGGCCCAATTTTTGTATGGCAAAATTGTCGGTGTTTTTTGTATATCTCTAGCCCGACAACTCGCGATCCATTACAAAAGTACATATTTCCTATGTATAAAAGTATTTCAATGTATTTCAACTTTCTAGCCACGTGTCTGTACTAGGTTGTCTCATGTACTCCCATCCCAACCTGGCAGGGACTTCGCTGCCATGCAACCTTGTTTTGATTACTTATAAGTGTAGTTTAATAGAATTTGAGGTTTTAATAAGAATGGTAAATATTTTTCTATAAAATATTTAGAGTTACATAAAATATTTAGAATTACATTGATGTATACATGAAATAACTTTATCTAAAAATAAACATTCACCAATAACTTAATTCCTTGTGCTTCAATATTTTCCTTATAATTTCATTTTTTTAATTCTTTTATACTTTGAGAAATCCTTATATTGTGCTTCAATATTTTCCTTATAATTTCAATTTTTTAATTCTTTTATACTTGAGAAATCCTTATAATGTTTTCAAAAATGTATTCAAATTAATTCTAGTAAAATCCATCCAAGATTGATATATGAGTCCAAGATTGATATATGGGAGATAAATCCATCAAAATTCTAAGTAATTAAGTCTATATGTGCTAGAGATAATGCTTCATTTATGTTGCATATTATAGTTTGGGGATTAGTTTGAGGATTTGTTGGAGTCTCTCGAGATATTCTCTCAACTCCTCCACCCATGTTTAGAATCAATTGGATCTCACCCCAACTATATATACCTAATGTATCTGAGTGTAAGTGTGTAATACAAATTATCATTTGTTTGTTTATGTGATATGTTTGCTCTCCATATTCTCAATTTGGTATCAGAGCCTGTAATGGCTTAACTCCCTCACGAGAAAGCCAAGAACATGGGGGAGACATGAGGTTAATCCTATGTACATAGGTTAGCGTAGAATAGTTTGTGTGCAATAATTAGCTGTGTAAAACCAGGTAGATTGTGAGTGAGTATTGTTGCGTTAAGATATTGCTATGAGAAAATAAAAACGTTGTTGTGTGACACCAAGGTGAGGATAGCTACCTATGTGAAAAAGTCGTGGTGGAGATGTGATCATTCCAAATATCCGTGGACTACCATCATTGTTGTCTCTACCATTGTTGTCCCTTCTCTTGATAAGATTGAGTGTTCAAATTTCATTACGAATCCGATTGTGTCTTCCAGCGAATTGGTTCCAGAGTGGTACGATTGTGTGATGTTTTCTGATTCAAATTTGACATAAATTTTTTAATATTTTCAGCTTGTGTTGGCTCTATTTTTGGTAAATATTGCTCCTCTATCTTCCATTAAGAGGAGAACACAATTCAAGGAGTGTCGGTTTGAAGAGAAGACGACCTCATATGTTTGCATCCTGACGTGACGATTGTGAGGGAAGATTTGCTGGTCATTTGATGAGACACCATCAAAAAACAAGACATAGTCCAATAAAAGAAGGATCCTATCAATTGAAAGAATGAATGCATTGTGTTCGACAACAGTGGAAAGGATTTCAGCCACTTTATGTTCCATGCAACATTTACTAATGCAGGTTTTCTGGTCAGTTTGGTTATTGCTGCTTGATGGGGTGTGAAAGAGCCTACCGAGGATGGGCATATGATTGGTAGAGTTGATGGAAAAACCTCTGCGATGTACAATATATGCATCACCAATTGTCTTGTGGAAATGCGTGAATTTGAATTACAGTTAGATTTGCATTTGTGGCGTTTTGGATGTGATATGCTTCTTTTAAGTATGCATTAGCATTACGATTTGTTTGTAAAATTATATTATAAATAACTAATCATATAACAGAGTGACATAGTTCAAGCTTGTAGTTCTTAATGTTCTTCATAGTTCAAGAGTTACATAGAACTAATTACTATTTTCTATAAGAATGCATGATTGTTTTGAGTATGTCCACAAGTTTGTTAAAAGATGGACGTTCTTGTTATACTTCAGGTGCTTCGAGATCAAATAGTTACACGCTATCTTGTGAGTTTGTAAGTATAGTAAAATAAGGACTATTGTTTCTTGATATAAGCTCCAAGCCCCGGTTTCAAGAAAAAATGTTCTTATGTTTGAAGTCACCTTGTATAAGTTAATTTTGAAGACATTTCGTATCCAGGCTACCTTTCTAGACACTAACAGATAGCCGGAAGCCAAATATTTTATAGATGGAGGTATGTTCATAGGATGCTTCATTACTTGACAACTTTTCTCATGGAAGCCCCGATGAGCCGAGTTTGTCAATATCGTCTATTGTACAAGTTCATGAATGATGGTATGAAGCATTTATACTTTAAATGAGTTGAATGGTAAGTTCGAAGAAGAGGATGAGAAAGAGTGCTCTCTAGAGACATCAAAGTGGGTGTAGGCATTGATGAAGACCATGCCAAACAAAGTTTAAATGTTGTAACTAGTTTTGCTTTGTAATTGTGATTTTTATTATTGTAAGATTTTGTAATGTAAGTATTAAAGGGGGGTGTTAGAGATAATGCTTCCTTAATGCTCCATACTACAGTTTGAGGATTAGTTTGAGGATGTGTTGGATTTTGTTGAGATATTCTCTCAACTTCTCCAACCATGTTTAGAATCAGTTGGATCTCACTCATATACCTAATGTATCTGAGTGTAAGTGTGTAATACAAATTATCATTTGTGTGTTTATGTGATATGACTTCTCTCCATATTCTCACTTATATGTACACCTATTAAAAATGAAAAAGGTTTAGAATTAATGGGTTTTTAATTACAAATGGATTTTCAATGAAGAAAATTTGATATGTTCACAATATTTTTAGGAGTCACATAGATGAAAGTCTTTGATTTCAATGATGACATTAATATTTACATTATTCACTCATTCAAAGGTATTTTAATTTGAGTGGCAAACTTTAAGGTTTTTTACTTACTTTTTTGGTTTACACTTCTACTTTTATACTGTTTTCTTTTTAAGTGTTAGTGGGTATTAGGTGGATGTGAAGGTCATGGATGTGTATGTTTAAATTAATGTTGTTGTTTCAATTAAAGTTGTGAATATTGTTGGCGTGAGTGGATGTGAAGCATGCAATGATAGGGTTTCAATTACCTAGAGTGGTAAACCTGTATATTGACAATTGACATCAAAGCAAGGGGAGTCTCCATATTGTTCTTTTCCCCTCATTAACGTTCACAAATGGTTCCAACTACTAAGCTCCTCCTCCTCTTAACCCTAACTCTAATATTTCCCTAACCCGAATACTGAGGAAAGAACGCCCCTTTGTCTTTTTATATAGTTTGATTATGAGAAAAAAATATATTTGATATATACTTGCGTGCCAAAGTAAGAAAGCTTAAAGGTAAATGTATTGCTTACAAATAATTGTTCCAATTTTAGATGGACTATCATAATTAAAATAATAGAATACATTTAACAATATTTTTGAATAATATGTCATAATTAAGAGAATAGAATACATTTAACAACATTTTTGAATAATATGTGGGGCACTAACATCTTTAAGGCACTAGTTGCATCATCTTTTTAGAGAATAATGTAGAAATTAGTTTTCTATTAGTTTATTGTTGTAGGTTTTGTTGGAATTTTTTATCTCTTTAGATCCTAAATGGATTTAGATACACAATTTTAAGGCACCAGTTGCATCATCTTTTTAGAGAATAATGCAGAAATTAGTTTTCTATTAGTTTATTGTTGTAAGTTTTGTTGGAATTCTTTATCTTTATATCCTAAGTGAATTTAGATACACAATTTTAGGAGTTAGTTGAATGTTCTCATAAACTATAAATGCATGTCTCATTTGATGAATTCATAGTGTGTGAGACAATTTGGTGTCACGTTTATGTGTGAATCCATGTATTTCTTATTTTATTAATTTGGTATTAGGGCCACGGATGTGTGAAGACAGTTGCTTGGAGGAACATGAGAGCCTTGCATAGAAAGGTGACCTCGTGCCTTGCTTCTATAAGAATCCACACACAGATTTGCATGTACTCTTGCTAAGAGAGAGTAAGAAGCCGCGCATAGATCTGTGTAAAGTATTGAAAGAGCTACTACAGTATTGGTGAAAAGAGTCACGTCAAACGAAATGAATGCTCGCGTAGAGTAGGAGAAGATCAATATTTGGATATGAGAGTCGACATCTAAACTTGTTCGTTGTCTAGAAGGGCCATAAGAGAATGGTAAGAGAGATGAACATG
>SNQJ01S0083986.1:43794-56385 GCA_010110895.2 Picea sitchensis
CTTTAAAGTTTGCAATAACATCTAAGTTTATAGATGAGGTTGAATTTGATGTGGTGCCATTAGACATCTGTGGGATTGTGTTGGGAAGCCCGTACTTATATGATAGAAAGGCAATCTTTTACAGGGAACAAAATTAGTATCATCTGTTTAAGGAAGGAATTGAATACATTGTGCATTCTCATTCAATTAAAAGTAATAGATCTTTTGTAACTACAGGAAAATTGAAAATGGTAGTTAATGCAAGCAAGAATTTGACACTTGTATCTGTGAAAACTAAGGAAGAAAGTAATCCTAAGCATGAAATGGAAGTGTCAATGCATAGAAACACTATGATGAACATTGTTCCTGTCTGGAAGGAAAAGCATGATGTGGGTGCATTCTATTTCACGTCTTTATATTCAGTTTTGTTATTCAACTTTCTACTGTTCAGCAGTGTATGGTTGATTGCAGCAACAGTGAATGTAGATGTGATAATTAATGGGATTAATGTGCTCAGTAACATCAGTGCAATTATGATTATTGTTGTGATGAGACAAATGTAAAGGTTCCAAGAAAAATGGATGAAAGATACACGACAAGCGATACGAACATGTTCTTGCTTGAATTCAGCATAAAAGGCTTTTGGGGCCCAAAAGCTCTTCAATGGGGAGGAATGATCCAGGGGGTCATTCGTCATCAAAAATTTGACTGATCCAAAGTTATAAACAAATGGTACAATGTTGAAGTGCTCGTCAACACGAATCCGACGGTGCAAAAATCACTTCAAACGGACTTCATAAGAAGAAGTTATGGCTGGTTGAAGTTCGAGTGCGACAGTTAAAAAAAAAGTCAAAGTCAAAGGGATGACGTGGCAACTGGTCAAGGCAAGACATGGCAGCTTCAGTGATGTGGCACGTCATAGCAACCATATGATAAAACATTGGCATGAAAGTTTAATTGTAAGGTTAGGTGGCGCATTTAAATGGTGTATACCATATATATTATGGTTAGAAATAACCATATTACAACTATGCGCACAAGATTTTTGGCATTAAAATGCGTGGTGGTTATACCATATATATTATGGTTAATACATATCAAAAAATAAACAACTATAATATGCGCGCGAGATTTTTGGCATTAAAATGGGTGGTGGTTATACCATATATATTATGGTTAATACATATCAAAAAAATAAACAACTATAATATGCCAAAATAGGTGCGCCGAGATTTGATCCCGCGACCTAAACTTACACCAGCGCCTTATCACCACATTGCTAGCCATGAATTCTGGAGCGTAGGCTTTGTTTAGAATTCCAGAATATATTATTTTGTTATTAGAATCGCGCAGAGATAGAACTAAATGCGCCAAAGCCGGGTTTGAACCTGTGACCTGCAACTATATAACAAAAAGTTTTAGCCATTGCGCCACAGAGCGCTTTGTTGTAGAATGTTCATATGTTGTTTGTGTTAAATTCGACTGTTTCTCTATAATTATTTGGATTTCTTTTCCTTTTTGAAGGCCAATTTGTAATTTTCAAGAGAGGAGGTCTTGAGGGCTTTTGACCAGCATTTTGTTCTGCATCTGCTGAAGTTGATTTGCAGATATTCGAGTGACATTTGTACCATTTTGAAGATATTAATGGATCGGTACCCATTGGAGAGGGACCCGGAGATGTAGCCCAGTGAAGGGGGTGAACTCCGTTATCAAACTCTTTTGTTCTTGTCTATCATTTTCTGTTTCATATTCTCTTTATATTGCTTTCAGTTTGCAGATTTCAACATTTAATAAATATATTAATGCTTTTAAATAATCAAATTGCAAACTAATGATAAGCGTTCATAGATTTTACATGCACATATGTTGAGATCCGACAGATCATCAATCTTCACATACCAAGTGTTGGAGATGCCCTTCTCTAAATAGGTGAAATGTTATACTTAAGCCCCAAAAAGATGGATTTCGGGACTTCGTTTATTTCACGATTCTACCCACTAAAGCCGCCACCCCGACACGCAAAATGGAGAAAACTCTTTTAGTTCTAATCACCATTATTAAATGACTAAGCGGGGATTATCATCTTTCATTACCTCGTACTCTCGCTCTGGGGAGTTACACGTTGAACGTTTCTAAAACCTCTCACTTGTGAAGTTGTGAAGTTGTGTTAAAGTTACCCAGGTTAGTATCAAGAGTAAATCACTTTAAACCTTAGTTAATCACTATCGTGATTTCACGACTCGACGATTGCTTCCCCAAAGGGTAGCACCTTTGTAACTTCGATCCACGAAGTCGTGATATTCATTAATTAAGCATGGATTAATTAAAGGCTTAAGTCGAATCACGGAAAATCAACTAAATCACACCCTCGCAATTTTGGGTTTTTAGGGTCCAATGGCTAGGAGTGGAATCATCCGATACGGCACGCCGAAAAATGGATTAGCGACTAAAGTGCACTTAATTAAAAGAACTAAACCAAATTGATTAACGCCTTAACCAACCTTTAGCACACACATTTTACGGATGAAGTCTTGAATGTTTCTGCATTTTTCCATGTCACAAATCGTTAAGCATTTATGGCATTTATTTGAATTTCAGTGAGGTGATGGATAGAAAGATCTCGTTTTACTTCTAAATCTTTCTATTAAACGATTTGACGGTTCTGTCGGCAAGGACTTGCATAGGCTTAAATGATCAAGACAAAGGGTTTCCTTTCATTATTTTAATTTTCATTTCTATTGCACGCAGAGCCATTTCACCAAGATAACTTATGTCTGTGTTTTCAATCTTTTCAATAGGGGATCTACTTGCAAGTTTCTCTATCATGGCTCCACGGAAAGTGCCCAAGGCAGCTGCCGAGAGTTCAGGTAAGGGTCCAGACATTGTTTCTGATACCTCGTCCCGAAATATTAATTTTGTCAAAACATGGATGCATGCTTCCAACATTTTGCAATCCGAGTCGATAAACTGTTCGGATGATTCCAGCGATAATGAGAAGGATGACTTGTCAACCAAATACAAAATCGTCACTCAAGAAAAGACGCATAAAATAGCAGCAAGGCCACATCTTCTTCCCTATTGTGATATGGTCAGGACCATGCAGACATCCTGACTAGGATGATTATCAGCGAATAGGGGGTGAGAATTGGGACTTTCAAACTGGAGCATTTACATGCAATGTATAAATTGTCACCCACACCGAACCTTACTCACAATGTCGAATTCCTAGAGGGTTTCAAGAAGAAGAAATGCGAGCAGTATGGAAAAAATTTATTCGATCTGATCAAAGATTGGGTTTCGCACCCCACAAAATTCAGGGCTGATACTCATGGAATCTATTCAATCTCCTCCTTAGAGTCACAATTCAAGTATATAGCGATGATGGCCTGTAGGCTGTATGGGAAGGACGACACTACTCACTTTTTCCTCCCATGGGTATCGCTTATTCATATAGTTGTTGAGGGTTTCTCCTTCGACTGGGACAAATTGTTGTCTAATAGTATGACCAGTCGAATCACCGAATATCGAGCGCAGAGGGAAAGTAGGAAAGCAACTTCGTTCTTTATGTATGCTTACATCATGGGTGTTATTTTCTTCATGACACCTTTCCCACTAATGAACTGGAGCTAGGATCCATCTAATACAGAGCCTATTCATGTCTAGCACTCGAAACTTTGGGAGGATAAAGCCAAATAATTCATCTATGAGATCCTGAACTGGGTAATGTTACTAATGCATGTCTCCATTTTTGGCCATCCACCTCCTAGGATTTCGGATAACATCACGTCCAACCTGAGTAGCATGGCAGATTGGTATATAGAAGCAGAATTTTCATACATCATGGCCTTTGGCACCTCCATTCCTCCATATGCTCTATCGTTATTCTTGCCAGATAAGGTATTGTGTCGCAAGATCGCCAGACAGACTATGCTCAGCGGGATAAGAAAAGAGCTCAAAGGAGTATCGAAAAAGGTGTGGCCACCCTTTCCCATTCACATTGGTGCATATTCTTTATTAGACTTCGGTCATGCCAGAGCCGAGGCTACAACCTTAGAAGAAATGAAATTGGTGGACATTGAGTTTAAGAAGCATGACCCTAATATGGTTGTGAGCAATCACCTTATGAGTTGTGGCTTGAAGAAGTATGAACACGAGGATTCTCCTCATGGTGAAATATTTCGAGGCGCGAGGTCCTACTCTGAAGTCCTAAGTTGGATTCAAGCCCTGCCGCCCAGAGATATGGTCGATTTACTTAGATTCCATGAGCACCAGCGAAGTTTTCTCCCTCGGGTTTTACAGGGAGAAACCCCAAAGCTTATGGTTACACAACAAATGGAAGACAAAGGCTCAAAGGATTCGAGTCCTGATAAGCAGGAGAACCAAGAGAAATTAGTGGAGGCTGCGACCTCAGAACGAGGAGCAAAAATCCCCTATCAATAGGAAGGAAACCCATAAAAGTGTACATCGAGAAAACAGGTCCAAAGTCAAGCAGATATACCCTCGCAAGGGTTGGGTGACCCATTATCGCTCATATCAAGCAAGCCATCCATGGATGTTATCTAGACATGATCATTCAAGGAAATTGGCAGTCCCATTGCTTCTATAACACCCTTACAGTTCACAAAGGGGAACCCCGATGCGGGATAATGCCCATTCCTATAGAAGAGTTACCTCCTAATGATTTTTTTTTTGATAAGAAAAGGAAGGTCGTAGTGAAAAAATAATCGTATCAAAAAGCGAGCGCATTGGCTAAAAGGTTTAAAATCCTAACAGAAGCAAAGGTTGTAGAAGAGGAGGAATTCACCGACAAGATAACAGGAACACTAGGGGCTTATGCTACAACCAACCAATACTCAGTTGGAACTTTGAAGGCCTAGTTGAAATGAAAGAACCTCTTGATCAGTAAGTTGGAACCTAAGGTGGATATAGCGGAAGTAAATTCCAGGGATGAGGTGAGAAAAAGCCTCGAGCAAGCCAGAATAGTCGATCTGCAGGAGATCGAGAAACTTAGATCCAACCTTGAGTAGGTGCACCAATCGACGCAAATAAGCCAAACGCGGGTAAGCCATAAGGAGCAACAAATAATACAGTTGCAATAGGAATTGGATGTTACGAAAAACCATATCTTAGATATAAAGATATTCCAATCCTGAGCCACCGAAATCCGACAGAAGGTATTAACAACTCAACAAGACTTGCTTGATAAAGTGGGAACCATTCAGAATCACTTTCAGATGATAGATCAAGTGCTAGAAGATATCTCCTTGAGAGAAACAGAAGTTGGTATGAAAATGACGAAAATAAATCACTGCCATCAAGTTCAGGTATGAAAATGACGAAAATAAATCACTTCCATCAAGAGAACATGGTTTCGTTACACACACGCAATGTTACATTCCATAGGAATTTCCTTTATAATATTCAAGTGTCCCGAAAATGAAAGATAACCTCGGTAAGAGGAAAACCAGTCGAGGGTTTGACATAACTACAGAATGACGACTCCACCCATTATAGGAGAGGTAAATAAAAGAAAGTTATACATCTTACCCTACCCAAACAGAAAGAGTCTACATCTATGAACTATGCATAGGGAAAACCTATCTCCATGAGATTCTTTGAGGAAGAAAGGTAATAGGAACAACGAAAACAAGTTGACTTATATACCAAGACTTAAAGAAGTTCACAGGGAGACTTTTCGTAAGACCTCTAACTCCCTCAGTTAAACGAAATCCCATCACTTTCTTGTGATATGATGAATCCTTTCGAGCAACCCTAACTCCGAAAGATTTCGGTAACTACTATAGAGGGATATGAATCATCTGACCATAGAAGGAATAATGACAATCTCAGGGAGGAACCATTTTTTTTCAAGATTAAGGGTGACCTCGAAAGGGATTGTAGAGAAAATTCCCGTGAGGAAGAACACAACAAGTGTGAAAAAGATGACAATAACAGAAAGAACAATCGAATACTTAACATTATTTCTGAAGAGTACATCACCTTATTAGATATCTTGGTACTAGGTTTAAAAATAACTTACCAGGGTCTCAGTCACACCGTTAATTACAGTATGGAGAAACCTTCATCACTCACAAACTTATCCTCTGAAATTTGGGGTAGGCAGAACCTCTTCGAAAAAAAGAAAACTCAGGAATTATAAAACTGTAAACCTACTTTGAACCCTAATTGTCACCTTGATGCCTTGTAGTAAATGCAAGGANTCTGACCATAGAAGGAATAATGACAATCTCAGGGAGGAACCATTTTTTTTCAAGATTAAGGGTGACCTCGAAAGGGATTGTAGAGAAAATTCCCGTGAGGAAGAACACAACAAGTGTGAAAAAGATGACAATAACAGAAAGAACAATCGAATACTTAACATTATTTCTGAAGAGTACATCACCTTATTAGATATCTTGGTACTAGGTTTAAAAATAACTTACCAGGGTCTCAGTCACACCGTTAATTACAGTATGGAGAAACCTTCATCACTCACAAACTTATCCTCTGAAATTTGGGGTAGGCAGAACCTCTTCGAAAAAAAGAAAACTCAGGAATTATAAAACTGTAAACCTACTTTGAACCCTAATTGTCACCTTGATGCCTTGTAGTAAATGCAAGGAGTGTGGAGGATGGTTAGCCATGTGATAGTGGCAGAGTGAGAGTGACACCTTGGGTATGGGCCCCAGTAAATACAAAGGGAATCGTAGGGAATCCATTTATTGAAGCTACAAAGATTTAACTTTTACGACAATATACCTCCTCTTCCACTTAAAGAATTTTTTCAATTTGACATTGTTATAAATCAGGTTGAACCATTCTTGCCCTCTGTGTAAATCTAAGACATCAGTTAGATCCTAGCTGTCAACGTTTCACTCGCTTTCGGATCTAGCACTTTCTTTATAGTCAATGACTGATTCCAAGAACCACAATATAACCATGACTTGGTAGTTAGGTTAGCTTCCTAGTGTAAGAGAAAAGAGAAAACCCGACCCATGTCTATTATGGATAAGTACCAATTAAAGCTACCTAGGATAACACCCACAAGTGGATTTGTGCATAAACTTGGTATTCTTGTGTCATTTAAAAGTGATTTGCAGCATGCATTGTAAAACTACCCTTTAAATACGTAGTCTATATATATATATGGGTAAAGATTAAAAGCAGAAGGAGGTTTTCCAAAGTCTTGGGGACCTTTCCTTATAACTTTCCACTCTTGATATAAATAGGGAATCTTGTGGTAAGTAGAAATTTAGGAGTTGTAGCAAGGATTTAATGTTAGATTTTTTAATAAAAGGTTAGTACAAAGTTTCGTAACAAAGTTGACGACAGGGTTGCTTAATTAGAACCCTTTTCTACCAAGAAATTATATAAACAATTTTTTTTGTTGTTGTAAATATGAGGATCATTACAAACTCGATCAGTCAGACCCACTACCATGGGAAATTTGGGCAATGCCCATCGGAATCATACAGTGGTGAATAAACTCCAGGAAGAGTACCAGTCGATTATGATCAAGACCTCAAGTATCATCGTCGACCAGACACTTAGTATTTGATTGATCTTGGTGCTACCGAGATTTTCCATTCTGGTGCAACGTTAAAAAGGATTAAAGTAAAGGCAGTCGAACAAGATGAGTTTAGCTTCGTAGAGATGGCATCTGGAGCCAAACATAAGGTCAGAGGAAAGGTTATGGGATGCACCCTCAACCTGGGATAGTTTGTCACTAGGGCCAACCTGTACATCAGGATCTTAGGATCTTATGACGTCGTGATCAGTATGGACTCGTCGAAATTGCATGAGGTGATAATCAACTGTAAGATGAAACGGTTGAGCTTAGTCGATGATGAGTTTCCCTGAGGTTCATCTCTTCGTTGCCTCTATGGAAGAGCATGCACAAGAGATGTAAGCTTTATGTGATCCTTGCGTTAAACGAGAAGGGAGTAGCGTAAGGGCTAGAAGGGCTAGAACACCTTCTGTTGGTGCGAGAGTTTGTAAACATATATTCGGAGGAGTTAGCTGGGATTCCGCCGTAGAAGAATTGGAGATTCCTATAGACCTGAAACTGGGGACTGAACCGATAGCTAGAACGCCTTATCGGATGTCGACCCCAGAGTTACAGGAGTTGAGAATGCAACTGAAGGAGTTGCTGGACCTGGGACTGATACATCCAAGTGTGTCACCGTGGGGTGCGGATTTTATTTTCATACGAAATAAGGATGGGTCATGGAGGCTCTGCATTTAATATCATCAATTAAACAAGCAAACGATGAAGAATCAATATCCATTGCCAAGGATTGATGATCTATTCGATCAAATGAAGGGTACGACAATGTTCTCAAAAATAGACTTGCGATCAGGGTATCACCAGTTACGGATCAAGGAGGATGAAATCCCTAAGACTGCCTTTAAGACGAGTTTTGGACATTACGATTTTACTGTTTTACCGTTTGGACTGAAAAATGCCCCAGGGGTATTTATGTGTTTGATGAACGGGGTGTTCCATGAGTACTTGGACAAGTTCGTCCAAGTATTCATTGATGATATTTTGATTTACTTTTGAACGATGGAGGAGCATGAAGAGAACTTGCGCTTGGTAATACATGATCTGCGAGAGCACAAATTGTATGGGAAGTTGTCCAAATGCTCATTTTATCAATCGAAGATTCACTACTTAGGGAATGTCATCTCCAACGAAGGTATCATCGTGGATCCAACAAAGGTCGAGGATATTATGGAGTAACCTGTGCCAACGAACGTCCCAGAAGTACGTAGGTTCATGGGTTTAGCCGGATACTATCGATGGTTTGTCGAGGGATTTTTGAAGATAGAAAATCTGATCACGGAGTTGTAGAAGAAGAACAAGAAGTTTTTTTGGACCAAGAAATGTGCGTAAGATTTTAGGAGGCTCAAGGAGTTGTTGACAATGACACCGATACTAAAGGTCCCTGACATGGATGCGAACTTCTTGGTTATGCACTGACTCATCCAAGGAAGGATTAGACAGAGTCTTGATTGAAGACAATCGAGTGATTTCTTACATCTCGAGGAAAGTGAGAAGGCATGAGGAGAACTACGTGATGCACGATTTGAATTTGTTAGCCATTGTATATTCCTTGAAGGTTTGGAGACACTACCTTGTTGGCTTAAAAAATGAACTAAATATGGATCACTGTGGACTACATCACATCCTTATGCAAAGCGACCTGAACGCGCGACAACAACGTTGGTCGGAATTGCTTAGCGAGTATGACTTCGAGATTACTTACATAAAAGGAATAGTGAACTGAGTGGTTGATGCATTAAGTCAGAGACCACACATATTTTCGGTGTGGCCTCTTCAGATGAATATACATGAAAAGATTCTAACTATACAGTGTGACGATGACTGGTACAAAGAAGTCGAGGGTTTTATCAGACAAAACACAATGATGGTACCAATATTTGAAGGATTTACGTTTGACGAAGATGGATTATTGAGGTTTAAAAATCGGATTTACATACCACCGAATGGCGGGTTGAGGAGTTTGATCCTAAATGAGGCTCATAGAGAAGTGTACATGGCTCACCCAGGAATCACAAAGATGAGGGCTTAACTTAAACCCTTCTTCTTCTGGAAGGGACTGAAGGCAATTATAGTCAACTATGTGGCCAAATGTCTAGAATGTCAGCAGGTAAAGGATGAACATAGACATCCAGCAGGATTACTATAGCCACCCACTATTCCAGAATCTAAATGGGAGGTTATTTCGATGGATTTTATTATTGGATTTCCACTAATGGCAAGGAGACATGACTTGATTTTTGTAGTAGTCGACACTTTGACGAAGAGTGTTCATTTTATTCCTATGCATATGACATATAAGGCACCTGAAATAGATAGAGTTTTCATCACTGAGATTGTGAGGCTGCATGGCATGCCTAAAAGGATTATATTCGATTGAGGATCGATGTTTACTAGACGATTTTGGACGAGTTACCAAGAGGCCTTGGGAACCCAACTTAACTTCAGTACTACGTATCACCCATAGACTGATTGGAAGATCATATGAACAAACCAGACCTTGGAGGACATGTTGTGCAGGTACGTGATGGACCAACAAAAGTGTTGGGAAGAATTCTTATCACAGATAGAATTCACTTGTAACAACAATTACCAAGGCACCATTTATGATGGTGCCTTAGTGTTTCTTTTTGGGTGAATATGTCAGATGCCTTTGAGTTGGGATTTTCTTAAGGATAGGGTCCTGGTGGGACCGGGATCGATCCAAGAAATGGAACATTAAATGCAAACTATAAGACAAGGGATCAAGAAAGTGCAGGATCAGAAAAAGGGTTATGTCGATGTGCATCGGGTCAACCGTAGCTACGATGTGGTGATCAAGTATTTTTTCGGCGGAAACCACATAAGAGTTCGATCAAGTTCAGAAATGGGATAAACTATCTCCTACGATATTGTGGAAAACAAAGGCTCATGGCCTAATGAGTAGCCTTGCCTGATTCTTGATGTGTATTCACGATGTATTCCACGTCTCTGTTTGAGACATTATGATTAGTGATCCTACACATGTTATTGACATGAGTTCATTGCAGGTATCTAACGATGGGGTGCTCACAGCTAAGTTGATCCACATCTTGGATCATCGCATTCGACAACTACGACGTTGAACAATAGAGAAGGTTAAGGTCTAGTGGGACAACTATAGTCCACACTTGGCGACCTGGGAGGACGCATATGATATGCACCAACAATTTCCATTTTTTTTTGATAGATAGACTTATGATACTGTGATACACATTATTTCGGCACTTATACTGTGAAACATTGAGATGAAGTTTAGAACAAGAGGGGGTGTACGTAACATCCCGATCTTGCGCACACTCAACGAACTTATTCTTGAGGACACTTGCTCGCAAGTGATCTCGATTATTATACTACTAAACATTTCATTTGGATTATGAGGCGTTATGGGTTGATGAAATGTTGTTTTGCTGCCTTGACATAGATAGGGGCTATTGACTCGGTTTTACTAAGTGTGCAGGATTTTGGACCTCGAGGATGCAGAGGCATCGATGGAACCCTTTGGACTTTGGATCGATTCGGGGAGTGAACTATTGGGGTTTGATTGTTTTATATGTGATATTAGTGCATGTGATAAGATGATATTATTATAGATATATTTCTGACATGATTCGTTGATGATGCAGGTTGACGATAGCTGGTCAACTAGACTCACATGTGGAGTAGAGGGGTCATGAAGGACTACCAGAGATGTTGAGGGAGAGGTGTGGACAACAACCATGCCACAACCTACTATCACTCCCACCGTGTCTCAAACGGTAGGTCAACGATTACCTAGTTCGAGAGGACCCACGATATCGTGAGGACAGACTGCGACAGTCACTCATGATGATTCTAAGGGGTGCGCAATAAGGCAGGGGCATTATTCCTTAGAGGCCCTTAGTTTCCCACAAGATCACCTAGTGGAGTATTGAATCCAGGGGGTTTTGATGTCTACCAAGTCAGTCAAGAGGCGAGTGGCACCCTTGGAGCACATGGTGCGTCCTGAAGGGCATGTTGCGCAAGAAAAATGGAAAGAGGTGAGTGGCCCCCTTGGAGCATGTGGTGAATCCTGAAGGGCACGTCATGCAATAAAAATGGAAAGAGGCGAGTGGCACCCTTGGAGCACGTGGTGCATCCTGAAGGGCAGATTGCACAAGAGAAATAGAAAGAGGCAAGTGACACCTTTGGAGCACCTAGTGTGTCCTGAAGGGAACGTCACGTTGTTATTTAATATTTGGATAAACCTAGATGGCTTCGGACGAATAACGTGTTAAGGAATATTTAAAATGTTTCCCCTAATAAAATGTCACCCAACCTAGGAAAATAAAGACTAGGTCTAAATTATACTGGTGGTAAAATTTTATCTATTCTTATATATATATATAATAAGGATAATCTTCATTAATCTTGTGATCAGAAGGGGGAAAGCAATTAAATTGATTTATAAAATTCTTTTGGGATAAAATTTAAAAAGGGAAAATAATTGTTTTACTATATTATACTAATTAAAAATTTATTCATTAAAAAGAAAAAGGGAAAAGGGCAAGTTTATGGACATGGGGTGAAATCATGAAGATGGGTTACACTTTTTCTTGTTTTATGAGAAAAAAAACTGTATTTTCACAGGTTATTCAACTTCCGACATACAAAAGTATTTTTTTTATTTAGAATTTCACTTTACAGTAAAAATAAAACTTGTGAAGAATTGTGTTAACTTTCCAATGACTATTTTTCAGTTTTTTTATCACGATTTGATATGTCAATTTGACAATTGTTTAACAGTATGTTTCTTAAACATGAAATGAATGATAATGAGTTACTTATTTCTACAACAATGTATATATTATTAAACTTGTGTTTTTAAGAAACAAAATATACTGCAACAATCTACAAAGACTCTATTTCATTATGACTATTATTTTGAATTTAACGGATGAATATTATAATTTCTAGAATTTGTTTAAGTTGACCAAGCTGAAAACGTTGCAGAGTTTAAAAACATGTTTTTCTACACCTTGTATCTATCTTAATTTTTACTTAAAACTAAA
>SNQJ01S0083987.1:13838-31115 GCA_010110895.2 Picea sitchensis
TATTTTACAATTTTTTAAAATATGTCAATTATTTTGTAATTCAAATTGAATCATTTACCATTGATGTATAATAATATGAAAGAAAAATAAATTAAAAAAAGAAAACAAAATATTTAATAAAATAAAAATAATTATTCCAAGCGTGCTTTGAAAGGTGGCATTGTCATCGACCAGCGTGTACCAACATGACAACATCCCATTGAAAATGAGTACAAAAGATACTACTCGATGAGAAAGCCTACTTAAGAGTGTCTAGAGTGGGTAACTCTACAAATGGCTTTGTGAAGAAGATAATTCCGAATAAGTAATTGATGGCATGTTCATCCCTTAAAGTGAGTCACTTGTATTTTCTTCCATTTGGCAATGTGTTCCAATGGTACCATTGAGAAGCTAGAAGAAAATCGTAATTTAGAAGTTAGGGATGGAGGTTGGTACATTGGGGGAGGAAGAAGTGTGCATCATTTTGTGGAGTTGGTGAAGAAAAATGAAAGGAGAGTTGATCCATGTCCTTCTTTGTATTGGCTACATTGGGAGGAAGAAGCCTAAATCGTTTCATGGAGTCGGTGAAAATAAATTAGATAAGTGTTGAGAATTTAGGGTTTCGAGGTTTGATTTTGATTTTGAGGTGGGTTCACACTTTTTCTATATTGTGGAGTGTTTTGATTTTTATTTTTAGCATGGCCATGCTTTTCCTTCTGTCAGGTTGTACTGTTTATTTCTTTTATTTTTGGGGTCAAGGGACAGGGTAATCTGTGGATAAGTCATCTCTTCCTGAATGAGTGGCCAAGGAGGTATGTACGGGTCAGTGGCTGAGGTCGGGGGAATCTTTGTTTTTTATTTAAATTTGTTTCCAAGATTTCTTGTTTTGTTTTGATAATAATATGGGTCGATCTGTTTGTTTTTGATATAGGTAGGTGGAGGAGAAGGAGGAGGATAATATTTCTACTCTAATATGGAAATGGATTAACGAAGAATGTGATGGAGGTAAGTGATTTTTTCTACGCTGGTAATTGAAAGTTTTGTTGGTTCCAATAGGCTACAAGTATGGCTCATATTTTCCTTTTTCCCTTTTCGTTGTGTTGTTACAGAGTAACATAGTCATCTAATTTTCCTTTTTGTTGTGTTGTTACAAAGCAATGTAGTAATCTTCTCCTTTACAATGTAGTCATCTTCTCCGTTACATAGCAATATAGTTATTTTTCAAGTATTGTTATCTCCTTACTCGTGTGAAGACCCATCACATCATTAAATAAAAAGTCACGTGCCTCGTGGTAAAATGAGACAAAATATAAAATTGTTAACATTATAGACTTGTTAGTAGATAACACTTCAATCTTTACCATTTTCATGACTAGCTTATAAGTTATAGCACCATTTCTTAATGACAAACATAGAACAACATATGAAGTATTGCATATTAAACCAAAGTAAAATGAGCATGCATAGTGAAAGCATAATATATCAAGTGCACCTGTCATTTCTAGATAGAATCAATATACCATGGCTAAGATGGTTGATTGGTGAAAGTTGAATCATCATGAGATGGTTGACTCGTGAAAGATGAATAACCATGCAACTCACGAGGAATAAAGAGAGAATTTGCGTCTAAATGGAATGATCAATTGATATCATGCAAGCTCATACATACCCCTAGTTAATTGGATGGCACTGGGAGTATTACCCTTGAATGAGCAAGATAACTTAGTGGCATAATCACTGGTGTGGAAGATGTTTTCCCATCCTATACCATATTGATTATTTGGTGTTATGAAATATTTTTGAAGTTTTTAATTTTAAATTAATCTTATTTTTGTCTAAGTATTTTTGAAATCAAACAAAATTTGTCAAATTAAACTTTATTATCTATTTAAAAAATTAGAAAATTTATTTCAAAAATTTTATTTTAATTTTAAATTCCATTTAATACACAATATATAAATCATTACAAAATAATAGTAAAATTATAAAAAATAATGTATATAAAACAATAGAAAATATCTTCAAACCTTTGTGAATAATACACAAGTAATTTGAAATAAAAAGTTACAATGTAACCTACATTATTCCAGCGCATAACATGGAGGCATCTAACCAAAAAAAATTGTTTGACAGGTGGTTGTCGACGCCAACTAGATATGTTTATGACCGTTGCTGGCTAACGATACCACAAATAGCTATGTCCTGTCTCAGAAAAGCATTATCCAAAAAAGCAACCATGGGATTTGGAAGAGAAAAACATGATCCAACCTGCTCCATCAAGTCTCAAAAAAGCAACCATGATCCAAACTGCTCCATCTTGTCTCCAAAAAGCATGATCACAAAAAGCAACCATGATCCAAACCGCTCCATCTCGTCAAACTCCGTGCTGCTCCATCCCGTCTCAGAAACGCATGGTCAGAAAAAACAGGTTAGAAAAATCTCGCTGGGGTTTGGAAGAAACTTGGTTTCTGATAGTCTTTTTCTAATATCCGTAGATCTTATAACCGTTACAATCCAACGGCTTACCTACACTCTGAATTCCTATATAAACCCATATTCCCTTCCCCATATGCATTGTCGGCTTTTAATATTTATGTTAGGCGTTTTCGTTTTTGCCTTGTGTTTTCAGGTCGATCTGTATTTCCTTAGAGAATGATTTTATTGGCGATTCTTGTTTATGGTAGATTAATTTTATGTTTATATTGTAGATTTTCATTAATTTTGTGTTTTTATTTATTTGTTTATGGTAGATTATTGTTATTGTTTTTTCTTGTCTTTAAACAGTTGCTTAGTTTAATTGTTATTATGATTGAATGTTATAACTTTAAATTTTAATATATTTTTCTTTCCAGAATTGTAAAAATGATTCAGGGATTCAATCTGATTTCTATTTTGATGATTTGTTTCATGTGATTTCGACCTTGTTTTCACGGATGGCTCTTTCCTACGCTTTACTCTGCTGAAAGGTTTTAGTTCTTAAAATTAGTTATTATACCTAAAACAACTGCAACTGAGAGGTTTTAGTGCTTAACTAACGGCTGCTTAAAATCATTTATTATACATAAAATAGTTGCACTATCGACTTCTCATGTTGCTGTTAGGCGTTTTCGTTTCTACGGTGTGTTTTGGTTGATCTGTATTTACTTAGCGAAGGATTTTATTCGCGATTCTTTTCATTAATTTAATGTTTTTATTTATTTTCTTATGACATATTATTGTTATTGTTTTTCTGTCTTTAAATGGTTGTTTAGTTTAATCTTCATTATGATTGAATATTATAACTTTAAATTTTAATATATTTTGCTTTTAACACTAGAAAAATGATCAGCACTTTTAATTGGGATTCAATCGGAATTCTATTTTGATGGTTTGTTTCAGGTGATTTCGACATAGTTTTGATGGATTGCTCTTTCCTAAACTTTCTCGTACACTCTCTTCCATGTCTCGTACACTCTCTTCCATGTCTGCTTATTGTTTTCTCGGAGCTTCTCCTATTTTGATTGTCAATAGCATAAAGTATTTTGGTTTCTCATAACTTCTCCACATTAATATGATTATGATTTTTTTCTTCTCATAACTTCTCTCATATAACATGATTATGATTATGATTCTTTTTACTGTAAAAGATCATTTATTATACCTAAAACTACTTCAACTGTTTTACTGTAATTCATAGTCGGTCAAATTTATTTAAACTTTATTTTATTTTCAATTTGTTATCTACTCTTCATAAATGTAGGACACTATCTTTTCAAGTTCGAAAGTGTGCTTACATTTTTAAAATAATTTTTGTTTTAAATTTATTTTAGATTTAATTAATTTTTTAAATAATTTTGTTGTTTTAAATTTTTAAAATCAATTTTGTTTTTAGTATCTTTGAATTTAATTAATTTTTTCAATAATTTTGTTATTCATGTTTTTATATTAATTTGTTTTTCAAAAATAATATTATTTATATTATAATTTTTATTAAATTTTATAATAATTTTATTATTTATATTATAATTTTATTTATAATTATTTTATTATTTATATTATAATTTTTTTAATAAAATATGTTAATTTTATAATTATTTTGTTATTTTAAATGTTAAATTTAATATTTAAATTAAATTATATACTAAACATTCATATGTTTCATTTCCAATTTTTACAGATTGAGTTATACTATTTATATTTTTATTATTTTAAAAATATTATGTATATTACAAATTTTTATGAAGTATATTAAATTTTATAATGATTTTAGTAATTAAAATATTAAGTTTAATATTTAAATTAAATTATGTTTGAGATATTTATATTTTTGGAAATTTCATTTATAATTATGATTAATCATTCTTATATATTTCTGTAATTTTAAAAATATTATCTATATTACAATTTTTCATGAAACATCATAAATTTCATAATGATTTTGTTAATTTTAAATGTTAAATTTACTATTTAAATTGAATTATACACCAAGCATTCAAACTAAATATTGTTGAAAAAAATCAATTATAATTATAACAGATTTAGTGTGCCAGGGTCTGTCTGATTTTACTTTATAAAGAAATCTTAAAAATATTATCTGTATTACAGTTTTTCATGAAACATAAATTTTATAATGATTTTGTTAATTTTAAATGTTAAATTTAATATTTAAATTGAATTATATACTAAACATCTAACCTCAATATTGTTGAAAAAATTCAATTATAATAACTCCAATATTGTTAAAAAACTCAATTATAATTATAACATCAACCTCAATATTGTTGAAAAAACTCAATTATAATTATAACAGATTTAATGATTCCCACTTGACTTTATAAGGAAAGAAGGGAAACCTCAAAAGGAAGGCCATTAAATGAATCTTAAATTAAAATTTATTTATATTTGTGTATGTTTTTTTAAATAAAAGTTCACACTATGAAGACCCTACAACTTTCTATTTACTTAAAAAATTAATACTCCAAATTAAATTTATTTTAAATTGTTTTATTTTCATTTATATATTTATATATTGATATTTTGATTGTACCATTTATTTTGAAAGTGAACCTTTAAACTAAGTCCTCATTTATATATTAATATTTTTTTTTTCATTTTCAAATAATTTATATATTAATAAATTTTATTTATTTCAAATATGATTATTTAAAAGTTAATTTTTATTTTAAAATTTGATAATCATATTAAATGATAAATTAATAATTTTAATGGTAAAAACAAAAACATATACTTAAAAACTTACATCTAAAAAACAATATTATGAAATAAAAAATTATCATAAATTATACTAAAATGTTTCAAAAATCAAAATCTATCTAAAATGTTTCATAAATCAAAATCTCTCTAATTTTTATGGTAATAGAATTCAGAGTAGATAATAAACTGTAATATTTATACGAATGCAACCCAAATTCCTTACACATTTAATTCTTTTCTGCACAAATTCAAGAGACAGATCTCAACCACCCATTGCTTTACTACATCCTCACTATCTTTATTTTTTCTACTTTCTCCTACATTTTACTAATAAGAAATTTTGATTTTCACAAGGAATTTTTTTTATAATTACTTAGTTGTAATATTTCAACGACCGGTCTTTTCTAGTCTAGGTTGTACATCTCTTTCCTACTTCTTGTCTCGGTCCGTCTCGTCTCGGTATGGCATCGTCGTCTTCCGATTTCTATGGTCGATCTCAGTGTTCATGTACTTTTCTCCGCTATGGAGGCCATGGTTGATGCCCTCTGTGATTGTCTCTCCTATGGAGGCCATGTTACACAACCTAGTATGCATTTTAAAAGAAAGTACGCAGCCAAAGCTGTAACTGTAATTGGAAAATGAACCTGTAAAGGAACACATTCACACAACCAAAGATGTAAGAGCATACATTCAAAAAATAAAATGAAACTATAAGAAAGTACACAACCAAATATGTAAGACCACACATTCCCAAAACGAGTAGGTTAATTTTAAAGTAATTTTCTCTAGAGTTCAGTTCTTGAGGCAAAACAATGGGTCTGAATCCTGCCAGATTTTTAGGGGTAGTCTGAGTTTTGCATGAATAAATTGTCCATTCATTTTAGATACATACCTCAGAGCTTTTGCCCAATTTTAAATCAACTCAGATGCTCAGAAAATTGATCAAAGTCTGGATTAAACGAAAATTTAAAAACTACGAAAAAACCTACCTCAAAAATAACTGAAGAAAGATTTCTCCCAAATTAACCCACTCCTTCACAAAATAAAATCATGTACTCTTTTTCCCTCTCGCAATTTACTTTTTAAGGAAAGAGGGGGAGCCTCTTTACCCTTGTGGTCTAAGATTTACATGGGGGATTTTACAAAATACAAAAATAAAATTTTCGAAGTTCAATTACAAAAGTTTTCGCAGGTTGGTTTCTTTAATTAATTTAATGCAAGCTTCTTGGAAATTAGTGCATGCCTTTGGTTCACCTACCTAACTACACCTGATTATACCCTATTGTAATTTTGGGTCAATTAATTTTGTGCATCTCTTGGATGGTCCTTGGATGGTCCCATCACAAAAATTCCTGTGTAACAATCTGATGGCCATCAATAAAGTAGATAAATTGATACACAATCCATATAGTATAACTTGCATTGAGCATACATGAAAACACATCTAAAGACATGAAAAAAGCATACATGCAAACACATCTAAAGCCACGAAAAATCATATAAAGCGTCAAATGGAGAATGTTTGAAATTCTTCATAATGCAATCTTTTTGTCGATAGAGATGCTTACTTGCACCAACTTCTCCAATGCTTCCTTCTAAAATTTTCCATTGTCGACATTAATAGGGCATAGCAGAGATAGATAGGTTAAAGGTTGATTAATATCATGAAATTTCAAATTGCTCCGTCGAATTTCAAGTTGTTTGTTTTTCTTAAACCACGAAGAATGATTTCCTGATGAAGTAGTTGATTGATCGACCATGGTACTTTCTTAAACCAAGAATAATGATTTCTTAATGAAGGAGTTGATTGATCAACCATGGTACTATTAGGCTTGGAACTGACACTTTCAAGTACGACCACTTCAATGGAAAAGTTTACAGAGAAGAATATAATGTTGCACTTGGGTGTGTTCTACTAAGTGGTTTCAAAACCATGGTTGCACACACCTTGATTTACGGTAATCCAACCTGAGATTTTTTGGGTAGCCAATGCAAATATTATATAGAGGAGCACCATTCACCCTTGCGATTCAATGTTGTTCTCAACACTTCGCTACACGAGAAGCCCATTACAGAAAGGATAAAAAACTTCATCCAATGAAGAATGAAGGGAGAGGTAGATGCCTTTATATTTTGACCATATCTTCATGCCTATAGAATTGTACAATAGTCCTAAGTCTATCATCTTGAATTTATAAGATCAAGTGCGAGATAAATAAAATCATAATAAAAAAGTGCAACAATAACCTTATAAACCACAACAAGAGCCGAATAATCACATAGAATAAGGCATGAACTAAGGGGAAAGGAATTAACCAGATCAACAACAATCTTTACCTCGCGTGGAGTGGGGAGCAGTCATTATCATGTTCGCTCTACCTTTTGTTGTTGGACTTTCTATATAAGAAGGAGAGAGAAGATTTAATTACCACATAAATATCGAGAAGAGCTTGCCTTGCACTTGATATAGTTGGAAATATGCCTGCAATAATAATCACTTGTGATATATCGATCGCTGCTGAGTGCAACTTTCAGATAGTGAACTTATAGGTAGGGATAGACCAGTCTGTTCCAAGGTTGTTGAGGAATCATATAACGTATATTGAGACGCCTTAACACATTTTGAATAAAAATCTAAGAAGTGCTTGTCCACTCGCTAGGTTTTTTTTTTTGGACACATAGCAGTTTATCTAAACAACATAATTTGGCATAGCTTCTTTGAATAATTAATCTCTCTATGAAAAGAAGAAAGATTAAATAGAACATAAGAAACAAATTACATGAAAAGACATAATTTAGCAAAATTTAATCTTATAATCTCCTTGCTTCTGGAAAATATTTACATTAAAAAGACTCCTATTACATTCTAAAATATAAAGCCCAAAAAGGCCTTCAAGTTCCTAACCCCCCATTTACATTCATTTGATGCTTCTTATATAGCGTTTGAGAGTGGGTTTGTCTCCATGATCTTAGCCTCCAAATATTCTCCAATCTCAATCTTTAAGGAATCAAATCTTCCATCTTCCAACCTACAAATCCAAACCATAAAATTAAAATATAATCTTATAAAATCAAATTAAATAAAGTCAAAATCTTTCCAAACCATAAGATCAAAATATAATCTTATAAAATAAAATTAAATAAATATAATCTTATAAAATCAAATTAGATAAATTCAAAATCTAATCAACACGCTATAATCTAATTATGGCAAGGTTGTGTGGGAGCGCAGTCCTTGCCAACGAGGTTAGAAAGAAAATTGTGGAAAATGGGGTCAAATTGTAAATGAAATGAAGTGTTCGGTGCAAAATGTATATCATAGAAATGTTGTGTGCAACATGTATATCATGGAATATGGGGAAAAAGTAAATGAGGGTTGGCAGGCAGAGCACCATCTATTTTTTGAAAGTATATAACAAAGTAAAAAATTGTTTAAATTGCAAGAATAAATTTGGAAATTTAAATGCATTTTCCATATGGACTGGTGAAAGATAAAAATACAATATGACAAAAAATTAATAGGAGATAAGAAATATAAAAAATATAAATGCATTTGTGAACATGGGGTATAAGTAAATGATAGCTTCATTGTTGAGCACCATTTATTTTGAAATATATAAAAAAATAAAATTTTGTAACATATAAAACAGTAAAGGCATTTTCCATACAAAGTGGTGAAGGATAATAATAAAAGTTTGTTACATATTAAAAATTAAATGCATTTTGATACAGAGTGGTGAAAGATAAGAATAGAGTTTGTAACATATAAAAATTTAAATGCATTTTTATTTGAAATCTGTCAAAAAATAAAAGTTTGTTACATACTATGGGAAATTTTGAAATATACAAAGAAATTAAAGTTTGTTACATATAAATCAGAATTTCAATGCATTTTTCATGTAGATTGGGATTGGGGCTCCTGGGGACCATTAGAGAAATATGTAAATGGAACAGGACTGTGGAAAGAAAATAGATTGCAATAGCTGCAAATGAAAATAAATGGAAAGGTATAAGTGTTTGCCTATTCATCTGTATTTAAGAAACTGGAATAACTGGGTTGATAAACAAGGAAGGATGGGATGAGTAAACTGATAGTGAGGGAACATATGAGCCCTTTGGCTATTTGCTTCCTATTTTTGTTTCATTGATGTCGCTGACGACTGTTGTTTCAAGGATGTCCTCCACGACTACTGGAATGCTGGCAACTTCCTGTTGCCTTTTGTCGGCATCCTGTTTCAACTTCCTTTCCATCCAATCTTCAATGTAGCCTCTCATTGGGGAGATGTTGATCTCATTCTAAATTTTTATGTTGAAAAGATTGTGTTCGAATTCCCAGAAGTCGATAGAAAGATTAGAGAGAGCTTGATGAATTTCCTCATTGTGTATTGCATAGTTGACTAGCCAGTCGTGGACGTGAGCTTCATCAAATTGAAGGATCTGTAAAACTTTTGCAGAGACAAGGTCTTAAACATAGCAACATGTTTACTGAACTCTTGTCTTCTTAAGGGAAAGGAGTTTGCGATTAAGTGGGGGTCTTGGAAGTCGTAGGTTTTCCTGGATTAGTTTATAATTGACATATTTATGAATAATATATATTTCTTCGATATGGCTTGTTCACATGACTGAACAATGAGATGCAGTTTCTTTACTTTTTCTTTCCAACATGCATTCAATTGGCTGATGCAGTTTTTGGATGGAAGATATTCTTCTCTTCTTTTTGTTTCTATCATATTGTTGACAATCTTGCCAAAAGGGATGACCATTTTTAAAAAGAAATTTTCTTCATCTTTTAATTCGACCTGCAAAAGCTCGAACAAGCTATGTGCCCTGGTTCCAAGGGAAGTGATGGTTTCTTATATTTTCCATGCCTCGATAACTAGTTCCACTCTTTTTTTGATATTTTTCTCCACATAATCTTTACATGATGTGATCAAGGTGGAGGATGCTTTTACATTGGGTGCATTGGTGCCAGACATGGCTATTGAAAAATGATCGACAAGCAATGGCATAGGAATGAAAGTGTCTTCCAATTCCTTGATTTGGTCCTTCAGTTTGGCATTCTCATTCTCGAGGCCTCCAATGGAATCATGAAGTGCTTTTCCAGTCGTGTTGTGAAGTTGACAGATTTGGGAGGAACGCATGTTGGCAACGTCAATCTCTTAACGATATTTGTCTTTCTTATTTTCAACATTTTTTTCTGAATTATCAATTTTTTATTCCGTCTATCAAAAACAATGCTCTGGAACACAAAGGATTCATCTTCGTCAAAATTTTGGGTAACAGATATGTCCATTGGATGGCTATGGTGGATGGTGTCTCCTGGATGATCAAGGAAGCAGATCATGGTATCCAGATCAATGTCAAGTTCCATGTTCTCACTCTGAATTTCTGGCTCTTCCGCCTACCCCACATTTTTTTTCTCTTCTTCTCAACTCGAAGCTTGTGAGAACTATCAATTTTAGAGTGAGGAGGGTCGTTACCTCCTCCTCTATTTGAAGAAATATGGGTTTCTTTGTTTCTATGATGGGCCATTGGAGCAATGCTCTGAGATGTAGAGTATTTGGATTGGTATTTGTGGATTGAACACTCTTTTCACTAGGGCCTTTCCCCTTTTGCGTGTACAATTTAGTACATCTTTTCACTATCTGTACCTCATTGACATCAAAGTTCGGGCTGTTGTCGCCACTATATCTATTTTTGGGCAGGTGTTTATTTACAAAACAATCGTCGAGGCCAAGTGTTTGTAAATTTTGTCTAAAAATATCATAGGGGTCGAATCCTTTTATGTCTTTAGCATATCTCATGTTCAAGATGCTCTAATGTGCTGCGAAATCATCAATTTTGTTGACGTTTTTCAACGCGAACTCCCCTATTTTCCAAGGTAAAGGAATGAACTATTTTTTTTTCCTTTGGAACAGATGGAACCAATATATGTATTGAAGTGCTACTTCTGCAAAAAACATTTTTTCCATAATGTGAAATGGAAAGAGTACAGGTTGTTCCATGCAGCCAAAAAATGTTATGACAGTGTAATTATCCAAATGTTTGAGTGTCCCTTTATTTTCCAAAAAAATAGCTACCTGTTCAGATATGCAGGGAGCATCTTCCCCTAACAAAACAAATTTGAAAATATACAAGAAGCCATGAAAAACCTCATAAAAATAGTGTGAATCATTATGCTTCGATAAGGCCTGGTACGAAAACATTACTAGGTGGAATTTGTAGTTGACATTATTGGACAGAGATAGTTGTGGAAACTGACAGGAATGTGCTATTGCAAAAACTAAATAGCATGAGATATAAAATATCTTTTCCCTTTTGTAGCTTGACAATTGGGAAGAGATTTCATGGGAAATTCAACTTCCCCAATAAAAAATGGCTTGTTCATTGACTATTAAATACAAATAATAAAGAGCCATGTGGGACACAATAGCTGTGGATTCCTATCCCATTATTCTTGTAAACAACTAGGCAATTTCGCGAAATGGATTTCTAAATGAACTAACCTTCATGCTTCTAATATCTTTAGGAACTAGATTCAAGTTTTCCAGAAAAAGGGGCAAGATGTCCAATCCATTATTATGCTCTGCTAGGAATTGTTTGTAATATTCTCCTCTAAACATCAATGTTGGCTCCGGCTTGCATTTCATTCCAAGGATTTTTGGAAAGGTTTCCTCCCGCCGATCTATCGAGCATAGGGCCTGAGCCTTGCCCAAGGTTACATTGGCTATAGAAGGAGTTTCCCCTAGTCAAAATCCTTGACGAGGGAACTGATCCCTGCCACGGATTCCAAAGTCCTTATGAGGAAGGGATTCCTAAGTTTTCCCCCTCTCTAGGAATAATACCCTTCATACGATTTTGTTGTCTATAACTGGGATGCCCCCGACCGAAACGGAAGGTGATGAGAATGCATTGTAAAGAAACATGTCAAACACAGAGAATGGTGTTGAACCTACCGACATGTTATAAGAAGGACGTCCTTGACTACCTGCTCCAAACGAACTATATTTTACGTTCGGCCCGGTGGAGTGCCAGTGAGCACTGTCGAGCCAAGGGGATAAAGAAGGTATATGACACCCTCCATAAGGGAAATCATTATAGAGAATTGAAGTTCCCCCCATCGATCCTTGAAACAGAGCATTGGAGATTCGTGGCCCCAAACATAAAGTCTATAGAGTGGAGTAGGAAAGGATAGAGTTTGTATCAAAGCCAGGCATCTCGTATGAGAACAAAGGACTACTCGCACTCTGGTTGAAAGCATCATTGATCACCATCATAGACGAAATCAGACCATTGCTTGAGTTAGAGGCGATAGAGACCATAGTGGTCCGGGTTGGAAAGGGTTGGTTAGGAGGCGAAAAAACCCCTGTAGTGACAGTTGTAGAGGGAATATGAGGATTCGTTGAAGAAGTAGCAACATTGGTCTCCATATATTCTTGTGACACTACCTAACACTTGTAAGGTTTAACCTATATGAAGATGGGCACCGATAGATAAGTGATCAGAGGGTTATACGGACCAGGGGCTTTTGCTCCAAGGTCAGAAATGGTTCATTCATCTGGAATGAAGTTTTCTCCTCTCGAAGATGGGTTGGACTCAGTTACTTGTGGTCTGGTCACCTCAAAATACCCTTGTTGGTCTAGTCTTCTCCTTAGTGGTGGTGGGGATAGCTCCATATTAACCGGTGGTAGGCCAAGAAGCCTTCGCGACTGGTGGAGCTCCTGATCCTCCATGGTGTGAGAAGATCAATGACACACTAGGGATTTCTATTAACATTTAAATACCAACACACACTAGAAAATCTCCTATGAGATAAGACAAGAAGATCACTAGCTAGTTGGAAGAACAGTTACACCAACCAACACTAGAGAAACTTATTGGTGCAAGTGAAACTCGAATATGGAAGCACCCTCTAAGTATAATCTACAAAGCATGGCTCGATGTCAGCCCAAGGTGCCACTGTATACCCCTGTAGTCACCTATCTAAGTCACTAAGATAAAGGAAACTAGGTTTCTAGCATGTGAATAGTGACTGGGTGGGTACAATTGATAGTTGGGTGGACCACAATGAGCAAGGTATCAACCCTAAAACCTATCAAGAGTATCGAAAGAAAGTGTTCTGGAAGACAATTGAGGACCTCGAACGGATTCGAGACCCATGAAGCTCCGTGACAAATGTGATCAAAGAAATCTCAAGATAAGCCCTCTATATGGGTTCCCCACTATGCTTGGTCTGACTCTGGAGGGGTTATCTCTGGTACCTTTCTTCATGCAACCTCGTGTTTAGCCCCTGTGTTATAGGGGGGTCCTGAATAACTTTCACGGTTACTAGACTTTTAAGAACTCCCTAGCATAGACTCTTATGTTTGTTTTTGTAGCCTTGAAGAGTTTCTTCTCCAATCCTAAATGAAGTCTCTAGCCTAGACTAAATTGATGGACCCTACAAACATAAAGTCTCATGATTTTTTAAATTAAGCGTTAATTTTAGTGGTTGTCTTAAGTCAAATGGAATGGAAGTGAAACCAGTGGTGTTCTTTAAGATACTAAAGAGAAGAGCATAGGATGAAACTGAAAACAAAATACTTCTTTAAAAATAAAGTTTTGTTGATTTAAACTCTTTAACCAAACTTTTTGTAACTAATTTTCTTAGATCTTTGAAAAGAAAAACCTAGCACGATATTTTCTCTCGACTACGAGCTAATTAATGTCCTAAGCATTCAAATAAATAAATTAAGAAACAACTTTCTTTTTCCTTGATAAATAAAAATAACTATCCTAAACTATCTTCACCAAAAAAAGAAATGAAATTATATTTTTTTATTTTGTGCTTCAAATCAAGAAATTCGAAAAATGGACATTTTCTTTTCATCTAAAGTAAAAAAGAGAAAAAAGTAGACAATACAAGACCAAGAAATGACTTATGGCCCATTGTGGATCGCAAGGAGTCACTGACACTACCCAAACAGACAGATCAGAACAGACTCACAATCTTGTCTAAAATCCCTAATGAAGAAAACACAAGAAATCTTTGATAAGAAAAATCTATATTAAGGTTATACCAAAGCTACAAACTTCTATAACAGAGACCAGGACTAGATCAAGAAAACCCCTGAGAAGTATAACTTCAGAAAGGGAAGAGGATGACTGCCTCTTCTTTAAAAAACAAGTTATCAACACAGGCACGCGACTGTCACTTCAATAACCTACGTGTGTACATAGGCTATCTAAAGGTAGGTTGTGTATACATGCGTGTAGACCCACTATAATCCACGTATACCTCCGTAACTTTCAAAAAAAAAAAAATGATAGTCAAGCTCAGCTAGGGAGTACTGGTATGGAAGACCATAATCCCTTAAAGGCACATAAACTTACAGAAACTCAAGAAACAATAAATAAATTGATTCAAAGTACCAAAAACAAATATCCCCAAAAAACTCTAGAGGTCTCCCTAGTATAGTCGCCAATTATTCTAATAGTGGGAAAACCCCCTATGGACTACACAAGGGTTCTAAAGTGCAGGCAGAGCTAACCTTATAAAGTATCCTACTTTTAACTACCATCCTCACATTATCCCACAATCATTCATAGAAATAAAAGTACAAGGATCCGATAAGCCTACCTTAAACTTTGCGTCCGATGTCGAACCCTTTGTGCTAGGTTGTTTCTCTATTGAAGATCTCCTCCCAAGGACAACCTTCATTCACCAAATGACAAACAAGAAAATACAAGCCTGCATTCTATATATGGATTAGTGGTTTATATATCATAACAAAAAAATAAATACATCATGAATATTGAAGACATCATTTGGCAGGACGGGAAAAATACTTCTTTATATTAATCTAACAAAGTCACTTACAATATGAGACAATCATTTGCTCCTTGAACTCGGTCCTGGGATCCTCTTCACCATGCACCAACTTCTTCCATGTATCCTTCTCCTCTTTAGTTCTCTCTAGGGAAGTGGCAAGAGTTTTCAATGGAGGAAAAGGGGGCTGAAAAGGGGATTATGGCCCTAACTCACAATGTGGCTGCAAAATATTGGGGCAAAGGGGGAATACTAAATTGGGCAGAGTTTATTTTCTCTTTCTTTTTTATTTTTTTGAAAGGGACCTGTGACATCCCCAAAATAAAGAAATTGGACAAAATAATTTAGAATCTAAAAGTGCTGGAAATTTATTTATGTTTTTAGTAAATTCTGAAATTGGAATTTTTTTACCATTTATGGAAAATTCTGAATTTTGAATTTTATAATTGTAATAAATAACTTGACTGTTGGATAGAGATCTGATTTGTCCCAACTAGCCACTTGACTATCACACTTGTATGAAAAAGGAAAAAAAAAGAATATTTTATATTGATTGGATGAGGACAAATGGAGAAGCCTTGTTGAAATTAGCTGACCATGACTCCATGAGTGGGGGACACATTGGAATTAACTCTGGGTTGATTGTTACAAGTGGAAAATCAATGATTTGGCCAATAGCAGCCCCTGAAAATTAGGGATTTATAAAGATGAAAAAATTCCCCAAGAGAGGGAAAAAGTCCTAGGCAAACTAATAAAAGAGCATATGTGAGGAGGCAGGACGCTACCAAGTATGCTGGGAAAAAGACTAAGATTTTTTTTTCTTCCTGTTATGAACACTACTATGTGAGTGTGAGGCAAGGGGAATACTGCTAAAATTCAAAGGACATTGTTGGAGACGAGATTTCAATTTTCCCTCATGGATTCATGGTCAGGCTAGGGGGTGAATCGAGCAGGTAGATTGGATGCCATGTTCTATGGTTGGGAGGATTCTATGGTTGGGAGGAACGTGGCTGCTCCCTTCGTCTTCTCGTAAAATCTGGTTCAGATATGTAACTCTACCTTGTTCTAGTCTAATGATTATGTATTGAAATCCATTTTACTTCTATGTATGATTTTGTTTCTGGTCGAATGTTGTGGGAAACATCTAGCTTTTTACTTCATAATGATTGGCTAAAAATAGACCTTTTTATTTAGATATAATATTGGGTAGTTACTAAGATTTCTGGAATGTATTAACAGCGAAATGAATTCTGTAATAGTTACAAATCCCATAACAGATTATCATGTTTTAGTTTTTCTATGGATGCTACTAATAAACCATGAGCCTTTGTGATTAAGCGTACCATTCTTAAACCCAACAAGTATACTCTACAATAGTGAAGTACTAATCAAAAGACATATAAACTGGTATATTCATTGAATCTATATATATAGATATATAGTGTAATGAACATTCTACGAAAGAGGAGGAATGACACTAGGTAAACTGTCCAAACCAGAGTCCTGTAGCATTAAGTGGATAGATAAATTTATAAGAGGAAAATTTTATTCCTAGAAAAGAAAAGACTCCTCGGACCCCATTACAGGTAGGCTATATATCTATACACATGCATAATTTGAGATAGATACGACAATAAGGGATGAACCTCTTAACCAAATGTTTACCCACAGTTAAACCACAGGTTATCTCATAATGACTATGTTGTTTCTTATTCGTGTGAGTAGACCAATAGAGGTTTTAATCAATATAAGTAGTCGAGAAGAGATGATAAAAGATTTCACGATACGTAACCCAAAACAGTCCTGTAGAGACTTATTTAATAATGATAATAGAAACAGAAGGTAATAAAGCACGAATTATAAATGAATAATGATGACCATCGAACCTTTTGGTGTATAGATCTATAAGGAACTTACAAAATAAGTGATAACAGAAAATATAAGGAAAACAGTACATGGTGAGTAGATCCAGAACTGCATTGAAGCTATCTAATTCATTGATGAGCAGTCCGTTAAGGGCTTATTTGACCATTATAATTGACATAGAAGGTAGACAGTACATAATGCATGAATCCAAACTAATAATGAAGCTATTTTTCCATGGGTAAGAAGACTATTAAAGGTTATTCAACAATTATAACTAAAAAACAGAAGGTAAATAACTTTTGATGCATAAAACATAAACTAGTTAATTCTTCAATTGGAACATAAACAAAAATCTGGGAATCATCGACCAAATTATTTCTTGGAAAGAACCAAACCCTTACGCATAATCACTATGCATGGCTGATTGGTTT
>SNQJ01S0083987.1:32815-58769 GCA_010110895.2 Picea sitchensis
AGGGACTGGAATCATGTACTCTTGGCCATGAGGTTTGAGCCAACAAAGGAAATGGTCCGTGACCAGTGTGCGAACGGAATGGCCTGAGACGGTGATTCCTCTTCCACCCAAACCAAAATCCTGAATGAAAGTGAAGGGCATGGGAGTAATCTCAGAATGGAGCAAAGGGGGAGTAGGTGTTCGTACTTAGACCATGTGACTATAAAGGAGGTGTCGTTGTTTCCTTTGAGCATGCCAGTCGAGCTCTGTGTCGAATAAACATTTTTCCCAGCTGCTTTAAGGCATAGTTCCTTCCACATGTATCGGTAGCTAAGGGCATTGATGGAGAGTCAACCAGATGAAGTTCTGAATACACCGTTACATGTCAAATCCAACTACCATGCATTAAAAACCGAGGCAGTTAGCCTTGTCATTTCCTAATGAGTAGTCTGCATACAATCATAACCTTAACCTCCAAAAGATTAACCCTTTGCACACTTTAGATTCGATGTGTAATTCTAGTGGCTGTAGTTAATACACTATACCTATGCTTCCGAATAGGATGAATTTCTCATGGTAGATTGTATAATGTTACTTACACTTATCATATTGGACTTCTAAAGGCCTGACACCTCTAACCTTGCAATATAGGATAGAGAGACTCTAAGTAGTTCACTACTACATGTCTTAGAGTGGCTTAAGAATAATATAGTGGATAGTATTAAGTTTCCATGAGACAAATGGTCCCTAGTTATGGACATGTTTTCATATGCAATAGTTTACCAAAGTGAAGTAGCAACCTTATGTTAATAGGATAGAGGAGCGACATCAGTAATACGGATGTACCTTAGGATAGACAAGTGATTGAACGACCTCAAGGATACAAAACCAACTCAATGTTCCCAAACAATGTTTTTCTTTTTTATGTAAATTTTGAGGTACATTACATATGATATCAGAGGAAAAAGGTGACAACACTAGACCTGAAAAGGGCCACAGTAGCTGATTAGTTTATATATATATATATATATATATATCGATTTATGTAAAACTAACAAAAAAATCTTATGGTTACAAATAGAAAGCTATTTATTTTTTGTGGTAATTATGGCATCTCAGGATGATGCATAAATTAGAATGGAAGAAAACCCGTAGCAAGGACCCCCTGGAGATCTAAGACAGAATAGTGACGAAAGTTCACCCATGGAAATGTTAGAAACAATGAGGAACCTTATTGTTGAATTATAGATTTTTAAAGCATGCAATGAGAAATTGAAAAAAGCACAACAAGAGAAGCAAGAGATAAATGAGGTCCTACTACACAGTATAGTAACCAAGAAAATCCCAAAAGATGATAATCACGAGGAAGAAGTTAGAAAAATGTCTTCCAAGAACTCAGGGCCGGAAACATAAAAAGGAGATAGTTCGTCAGAAGGAACACCTTCAGCTGAAGAGAGAACTAAATCTAATAGTAAAAGAAAACAAGTAAACCACCTCGAAGGAGAATTTAAAAAGATTAAACTAGCTACCTTTGACGGAGAATCCAAGACAGGAGAGGAAGCTAAAGCATGGATGTTGGACATCAAAAAATACTTCCATATCTACAACTATTCCAACAACATGAAGGTCAGAATGGCCATCTACAATCTGAAAGGGAAGGCTAGCATTTGGTGGCAAGACCTAAAAATGGCCAAGGGCCTAAAGGAAAATCAATTGGAATGGTATGACTTTAAGAAGTATTTCAAGAAACAATACCTTTCAGAAAGTTACTATGAAAGAAAGACAAAAGAGTTCTACGAGTTACGACTTGGACAGATGACAATGGAGGAGCTTATAAATAAACTTTTAGAACTTTTAAGGTTCATACCATACATCCGAGAGGATAAAGTAAAGATTCATCGTTTTCTAAGTTGCCTACCACAGTCCTACAAGGACAGAATTGAATTTGACAACCCAAAATCCTTGAGAAAAGTATTCAAGAAAGCTCTAATGTGATACGATCAGTACAAACAACGGGTGGAGTTTCCCAAAGCATGGAAAGATAAGAAACAAGAGAAAATGAACCAACAGAAGAAGGGGTACTAGCCAGCTCCTCATCGGACCATAGAAAAAAGTTTTTTGAAGAAGGACTTTCACTCCAACCATCTGAATACACAAGGCAGTGGTAAACCAACAAAGCTGGGAATGAAGAAGTTTGGAGACCATCCTCGCGAGCTATTAAAGAAATGGGAATGCGGAGAACCTCACCTAAGGAAGAACTATCCGCGTTTGAATTCAACAAATAGAACTGTTGTTCATAATCTATAGGAGGCCTCGACAGTGGGAGATGTGGGAAGAAGCCTACATCGGATAAATGCAGCCATAGATGGTCGACAAGCTGACCACCAGTCCTTGGTCGTAGAAATTGAAGGTAAAATCAATGAAACTCGAATTTATGTTTTAATTGACCCTGGAGCTACATTAATTTATATTACACCTAATGTGGTTGAGTCAAACAAACTTAAGAAACTGAAGCACACGAAATCATGGCTTGTACAATTAGCGACTGGTACGAAAAGAAAGGTAGTGGAGTTTGTTTTAGATTTTGAGTTCAGCTTAGTCAAAGTGTCAAGACCAATTTGAACATCCTACCACTAGGATCTTATGATATGATTATTGGGATGGACTGGTTGGAATGACACAAAGCAATATTAAATTGTTATACAAAGATTCTTAGCTATAAAGATGATTCTGATACTACCAGGACAGTCCAAGGTATACAAAAATCGGTATCAATCAGAAAAATTTCAGCAATGCAACTAAAGAAATGTATGAGAAAGGGATGCCAAGTCTATGCCATCCAAGTGACGAATCTAGCAGAAAAGGAGGATAAGCCAAAGTTGGAAGACTTTACTATCCTACATGATTTCAGAGACATGTTTGTGGATGAGATACCAGAATTACCCCCTAGAAGGGAAATAAACTTTTCCATAGACCTGTTACCCGGTTTTTCCCCTATCTCAAAAGAACCTTACCGAATGAGTCTACCCAAACTGACAGAATTAAAAATACAATTACAAGAATTGTTGGTCAAAGAGTACATTAGACCGAGTGTCTCTCCTTGGGGAGCACCAGTCCTCTTTGTGAAAAAGAAGGACGGTACTCTAAGATTATGTATCGATTATAGACAACTGAAAAAAATGACTATTAAGAATAAATACCCCTTACAGAGGATAAATGATCTGTTGTTCAATCAAGTGGGGGGAGCCAATATCTTTTCAAAGTTTGATTCTGATGGTTATCATCAAGTTAGGATAAAAAAATAAGGACATAAACAAAACAACATTTGAGACAAGAATCACGAGGACATTACGAGTTTGTAGTTATACCATTTGGACTCACTTGTAGTTATACCATTTGGACTCACTAACGCCCCAACCACTTTTATGTTCGTAATGAACAATATTTTTAGTGAGTACTTGGACAAGTTCATGGTAGTATTCATTGACGACATCCTAGTCTATTCAAAGATGGAGGAGGAACATGAGGAACACTTAAGAATAATACTGCAAACGTTAAGGAAGCACAAACTGTATGCTAATTTCGACAAGTGTGACTTCTACCAGAAAGAGATACAATATCTTGGACATATAATCTCAGCAAAGGGCATTTCCATGGACTCGGAGAAGACAAAATTCATTAGGGAATGACCGATACCTAAGGATGTAGCGGATATACAGCCTTTCATGGGAATCACCGGATATTACCGCCGATTTATAGAAGGGTTTTCCAAGATAGCCTACCCTATCACATCATTACAAAATAAAGGAACCATGTTTAACTGGTCAGAGAAATGTCAAGATAGCTTCAATAAACTAAAAGAGTTATTGACAACGACACCCATATTGAAGGTAGAAGACCTAGATAAATACTTCACTATATGTGTTGATGCAAGTAAGGAAGGACTAGGTGGTGTCCTAACCCAGGAAGGACACATTATTTGCTATGATTCCCAGAAATTCAAGGAAGACGAGAAGAATTACGTCAATCATGACTTAGAATTAGCAGCAGTAATACATGCCTTAAAGATGTGGTGACATTACATAATGGGCAGAAGATTCCTATTATTAACGGACAATAGCGGGGTAAAATATCTATTTGACCAACCAGATCTTAACGCAAGGCAAGCAAGGTGGTTATCCTTCTTGAGCTAATTTGACTTCGAGGTCAAACATATCAAAGGTAAGGAAAATAAGGTAGAAAACACTTTAAGTAGAAGAATCCATGGGTTATTCGAGACGAATGTTAACAGGGCAAAAAGTGATCTGGAAGGAAGAATAAGGATGGAAGGCGTTAATGACGAAAACTATACTAAGATAAAGATAAAAATATTGAAAAATACTGCGAAATCAGATATACGTATCGACGAGAAGGGACTATTACAGTTTAAAAATAGACTTTACATACCAGATTCTATAGGGTTAAAATGGACAATCTTGGACGAAGTACATAAAAAACCGTATTTTGGCCACCCTGGTTACCAGAAAATGATAGAAACAGTGAGGAAACTATTTTATTGGCCTAACATGAAAGGAGAAACAAAAAAATACTTGGCAAGGTGCCAAGATTGTTAGCAGGTTAAGGCCGAACACTAGCATCTAGTCGGCCTATTACATCCATTGCCAGTACCAAAATGGAAATGGGAGACTATATCACTCAACTTCATAACAGGTTTTCCATAAACTCAGAAACAAAATGACTCTATCATGGTTGTCATTGATAAACTCAGTAAGTGTGCACACTTTATCCCTGGAAAGTCTACTTTTAAATCTATTAACATTGCTGAAATATTCATGAAAGAAATATTTAGACTGCATGGTATTCCAAAAATGGTGATTTCAGATAGAGACGTAAAATTTACATCCGCCTTTTGGAAGGAATTGTTTACAGGGCTCAATACCAACTTGAATTTCAGTACAAGTTATCATCCACAAATGGATAGACAGACCAAAAGGAAGAACCTGATCATGGAGGATATGATCTACATGTATGTGAGGAAAAAACCGAAGAAGTGGGAAGACTATATGCACTTGGTAGAATTTGCATACAACAATGGGTATCAAACTTCGGCTAAGTTAAGCCCTTTCGAAATACTGTATGGAAGAAAATGTACGACTCCAATTAGTTGGGATAACCCGACTGTCAGACTCATGGTCGGACCTGAAATGCTCCAAGAAATGGAGAACATGGTTAAAAAGGTACAACAGAACTTGAAAGAAGCACATGATAGACAAAAGAGCTATGAAGATTAGAAAAGAAGACACCTGGAATGTCAAATAGGAGACCATGTTTATTTAAAATCAAAGCTCATTGAAGTTAGGAAACTGTGTCAAGTTGGCACCCAGGTTTTGTGGGGCCTTTGACATACTAGCTCGAATTGGACCTGTAGCATACCAACTTGCACTTCGAGCTAATCTAAGAATTCATAATGTATTTCATGTTTCATTGCTGAAAAAATATATTCATTACCCTACTCATATGATTGATTGGAACTTGGTGCAGGTGGAACCCAAAGGTGAGTTCCAGGTGGAGCCCCTACGCATTCTAGACCGAAGAGAAATAGCACTTCGGAACAAAGTTGTCGCTCAGGTAAAGGTGCAATGGAAGCACTTTAGTCCTCAGGAGGCCACTTGGGATATGGAGGGAGATTTGAGGAAATCTCATCAAATCTTGTTCCAGGAAAGAAACGAACAATGAGGACAGTGTTTTATTTAAGGGGTAAAGGATGTGACATCCCCAAAATAAATAAATTGGACAAAATAATTTAGAATCTAAAAGTGCTGAAAATTTATTTCCATTTTTAGTAAATTCTGAAATTAGAAATTTTTTTCCATTTATGGCAAATTCCGAATTTCGAATTTTATAATTGTAATAAATAACTTGACTATTGGGTAGAGATCTGATTTTTCCCAACTAGCTACTTGACTATGACACTTGTATGAAAAAGGAAAAAAAAAGAATATTTTATATTGATTGCAAGAGGACAAATGGAGCAGCCATGTTGAAATTAGTTGACCATGACTCCATGAGTGGGGAACACATTGGAATTAACTATGGGCTGATTGTTACAAGTGTAAAATCAGTGATTTGGCCAATAGTAGCCCCTGAAAATCAGAAATTTAGAAAGATGTGAAAATTCCCCAAGAGAGGGAAAAAGTCCTAGGCAAACTAATAAAAGAGCATATGTGAGGATGCATGACGCTGCCAAGTATGCTGGGGAAAAGACTAAGAAATTTTGTTCTTGTTCTTATGAACACTACTGTGCGAGTGTGAGGCAAGGGGAATACTACTGAAATTCGAAGGACATTGCTAGAGAGGAGATATCAATTCACCCTCTTGGATTCATGGTCAGGCTAGGGGGTGAATCGAGCAAGTAGATTGGCTGCCCTGTTCTATGGTTGGGAGGAACGTGGCTACTGCCTTCGTCTTCTTGTAAAATCTGGTCCAGATATGTAACTCTACCTTGTTCTAGTCTAATGATTGTGTATTGAAATCTGTTTTACTTCTATGTACGATTTTGTTTCTGGTCGAATGTTGTGGGAGAGATCTAACTTTTTACTTCATAATGATTGGCTAAAAATAGACCTTTTTATTTAGATATAATACTGGGTAATTACTAAGATTTATGGAATGTGTTAACAGCGAAATGAATTCTGTAATAGTTACAAATCCCATAAAAGTTTGTCGTGTTTTAGTTTTGCTATGGATGCTACTAATAAACCATGAGCTTTTGCGATTAAGCATACCATTCTTAAATCCAACAAGTATACTCTACAACAGTGACGTATTAATCGACAAACATATAAACTAGTATAGTCATTGCATCTATATATATAGATATATAGTGTAATGGACATTCTACGACAGAGGAGGAACAACACTAGGTAAACTATCCACACCAGAGTCCTGTAGCATTAAGTGGATAGATAACCTTATAAGAGGAAAATTTAATTCCAAGAAAATAAAAGACTCCTCAGACCCCATTACAGGTAGGCTATATAGATATACACATGCATAATTTGAGATAGATACAACAGTAAGGGATGACCCTATTAAGCAAATGTTTACCCACAGTTAAACCAAATGTTCTTTCGTAATGACTATGTTGTTTCTTGTTCGTGTGAGAAGACTCGTAGAGGTTTTAATCAATATAAGTAATCGAGAATAGAGGATAAAAGATTGCATGATACGTAACCCAAAACAGTCATGTAGAGACTTATTTAATAATGATAATAGAAACAGAAGGTAATAAAGCACGAATTATAGACGAATAATGATGACCATCGAACCTTCTAGTGTATAGATCTATAAGGAACTTACACAATAAGCGATAACAGAAAACATAAGGAAAATAGTACATAGTGAGTAGATCTAGAACTGCATTGAAGCTATCTAATTCATTGGTGAGAAATCTGTTAAGGGATTATTTGACCATGATAATGGACACAGAAGGTAGACAGTACACGATGCATGAATCCAAGCTAATAATGAAGCTATTTTTCCATGGGTAAGCAGACTGTTAAAGGTTATTCATCAATTATAACTGAAAAATAGAAGGTAAATAACTTGTGATGCGTAAAACTGAAAGTAGTTAATTCTTCAATTAGAACATAAACAAAAATCTAGGAATCATCAACCATATTAATTCTGGGAAATAACCAAACCCTTAGGCATAATCACTATGCATGGCCAATTCGTTTCGGAAAAGGGTTATACATACAATAATGAGATTCAATTCTGGAAACAAAAATAACTATGATAGCTAGAACAGAAATCCAAATCTATAGTACCAATTCCATCCTCGAATTATATAGAGGATAATACTTCAGAATCCCACACCCACAATAGATTTAATACACATGACATAATGAGCACTGTAATTTTAACAATTGACTATCTAGTTATCAAATTCCAACCAGGCACACATTGTGCGATGGTTCTGTATACCGAAATCATTTTATACCATTCGGAGCGTACCCCGTACCATATAACTTGGATTTAACCTCTCATACTTTAGGAAAAAATTGACCCTCGACCAGCGAGATTTGAAATCTCGAAATAACTTAGATACTGTGTAGGAACCCGAATACCTTTTGATGGGGTGAGGAGGGATTTCCCATGCTTCGACATGTCCACACCTACACAGAATTAATGAGAATCATTAAACATAACCATCAGGATAATATATTTAAGTTGTAGAATAGAAAATAACTAGAAAGGGGGCTTGTTGAATACTTAACTGAAGCAGAGGATCTATGCCTTCTGCCATCACACTTCATTGCCCGAACCAAAAGGGAAAGGGGTGTTTGTTCCTCCCTGATGGGTACCCTCGCACATCCAGGGGCCCATCATTAATAATATATGCGAGTATATATTACAAAGGGATATTATAGAAATAACGGAAAGAATAAAAGGCATAAAAACTATGCATGGTAAATAAAAGCCTTCGAATATTCAAATAAAATAGAAGAGATTAAACGCGTTTGGCAATTGGAAAAGACTTCGCTTCTAAATCGATGCTACCAGCTAACACTATAGTTAAACACAGAAGACTAGGAAACGATAACAAGGTTTAATGGACTATCCAATGGAGGAGACTAGGAAATAATAATAAGGGTTCAACCGAATAAGTTCTCGACTTTCATAGTAGACGTTGTGAATCGAGTAATGGATTGGTCCCGACAAGACATATGGTGCAGTAACAAGGATAAACTAGGATAGGAGCCAAACCCTTACCAAACAGAACCTGACTCCCTTTCTAACAAAGTACCTTGAGAGTAAGACAAGAATATTATCAAAGAACAAAGGTGTGCACAAACCCACAGACAAGGAAAAATGTTTTATTTTAAAGCATAAATAAAAGGAGAGCTGAAGGTAAACATACCACACATAACTGTTATCAGGAAGTGCCACCAAGAATCTCCATGCACAGGGACTGGAATCATGTACTCCTAGCCATAAGGTTTGAGCCAACAAAGGAAATGGTCTGCGACATTTTTCTCTCGCTCACAAAACCTTAACCAGGGTGCAAACGAAATAGCCTAAGACGGTGATTCCTCTTCCACCCAAACAAAAATCCTGAATGAAAGTGAAGGGCACGAGAGTAATATCCGAATGGAGAAAATGGGGATTAGGTGTTCGTACTTAGACCATGTGACTATAGGGGAGGTGTTGACATTTCCTTTGAGCACGCCATTCTAGCTTTGTGTTGAATATACATTTTTCCCAGGTGCTTTAAATGTGCAGATAGGCCATTAAGGCATAGTTCCTTCCACCTATATCGGTAGCTAAGGTCATTGATGGCGAAGCAACTAGATGAAGGTCTCACTACAGTGTTACATGTTTAATCCAACTACCCTACATTAAACACCGAGGCGGTTATCCTTTTCGTTGCCTAACGAGTACTGTGCATATGATCAAAACCTTAACCTCCAAAATATTAACCCTTTGTGCACTTTAGATTCGAGGTGTAATTCTAGTGGCTGAAGCTAATCCACTATACCTATGTTTTTGAATAGGGTTAATTTCTCATGGTAGATTGTATAATGTTACTTACACTTATCGGATTGGACTTCTAAAGGCCTGGCACCTCTAACCTTGCAATATAGTATAGTGAGACTCTAAGTAGTTTACTACTACATGTCTTAGAGTGGCTTAAGAATAAGATAGTGAATAGTATTAAGTTGCCATGAGAAAAATGGTCCCTATTAATGGACATGTTGTTGTATGCAACACTTTACCAGAAAGAAGTAGTGTCCTTCTGTTAATAGGATAGAGGAGTGAAAGTAGTAAGATGGATGCATCTTAGGATAGACAAGTGATTGAACGACATCAAGGATACAAAACCAACTAAATGTTCCCAAACTTTTTTTTTTATATGTAAATTTTGAGGTATATTACAGGACCCAAACACCTTCTTTTATATGCAAAAAAGATAGCAGTTTTATTGGGTGACTGGCTATGGGCGGTCAAAATGTTAGGTAACGGCTCAAAAGGATGTATCCCTTTGAAAATTTCATTTTTCACACTTTTTAGTGAGTGTACATGGGCTGTAGTTGTGCAAAAAGAGTGTGTACGCGGACAATAGTGGTGCAAGGTGAGTATACCCTCAAAAAAGTTGTTTTTTGGAAGAGTTGTTTAGTGAATACTTGGCAATGATAGCAAGTAAGAAGGCCTGATGCCAGGTATGCGTGTCTGGTGCAATTTAGGCTTATAAAAAATAGTTTCAAAATTTTTTCTAATCTCATCATCTACCTTCATATCTTCTTTTTCATTCTTTAGTCTTGTGATCTCTTCTTCCTTTTCCTCCAATTTATTCTTATTTCTCTCTTCATTTTCTTTGAGCATTCCCTTTAACTTCAAGATGTGCCTTTGAATCTTCCTAAGAAACTTCTTAGTGTTATTGGAAACATATTTATAGTGTGTATAAAAATGGTCACTTATGTATCTATATAAACCCTCTTCAACTTAATTTTGAAGTTCTAATATATCTTCTTCTATTCTTTCTGTGGGATAAGTACCATCAAACTTTACACAAATTATTTCTAGATCATCTTCTTCACTTGAGAAAAATTCAACATCATCACATTTTGAATCATTGCAATCAAGAGTCTTTGGAGATTCTATATATTCATTTGAAATACTTTTGGGATCTTCCTTTGTGCTATCTACACTTGAAATGTTTTCAATATCACATTTATAAATAATACAATCAAGGGTTTTCAAGGATTCTTTACCTTTGATAATGTTTATGGAGTGGTCTTCAATATCTTCCTTCTCCTTCTTTCTTTGATATGTCTCCTCTATATTTATCCGTAGATTCTTGGTGGAAGTGCATTGTTCAATGATTTCTTTGATAGGGATTGAGAGTCCACTAAGAATGGTCTTGAGATCCAATGCATCATATTTTGTTCCTTCCCTTTGCACATCAAAATTTTACTTGTTCTTCAATGAAACTAATCCACCAATGGCTTCCTTCCAAATAGTTGCCCCCGTTGTCTTCAAATACACTCTAATTTCTATTCTCCAAGTAGAATAGTTTTTCTCATCAAGGATTGTTATTTCATCATCCATTTGTGTGTCTATGGATATCCTTCCATTTTGTTAAGGCTTGTAGTGAAGGCCCACTCTGATACCAATTGTTGGACACATTGACTACACTGAGAGGGGGGGGGGTGAACAATGTAGGGTTGTTTTTTCCAAAATGCCTTAGTTAACAATAACAATTAACTCATTAATAATTGTTTTCATTTATAACCAGTTAAATGTCAACACATATCAGAAACATATATCAACAATATATCATCAACAATTCATCACCACAAGGAACACAAAGAACACAAGATGTATGTACAATTTTCTTTTTATTACGGACTACAATCCTTGGGGTTTTTCAGAAACAACTGATTAGAGTACAAGTCTACAAGAGTACCATATCTATAATTCAATACTCATCTTACACCCTCAGCACCACCTGAGATGAGGCAACAATCCTCAACAGATATCAATATGTACCATAAACAAGTGCATCAACCATGCACCAACCTGTGCCAAGCAACCTGTAATCAACTTGTACCATAAATAAGTGCATCCAAGCATGTACCAAGTATATACCAATCATGTGTCAACTACTCATCAATATGTACCAGCATCGTCAACTATACATCTCATGTATGTGCCAACTCACCATTTTTTTGTCTCAACCATGACTAGTTTTAGATTAGTCAACAACCCTAACTTGAAATAATAATGACTTTGTAAATGTAATGAATAAGATATAAAGCTGATACAAAATGTTCTTTAGTGTGTTTTATGCATTTCCTTTAGGTTTCACTACTTGGAACATCTCAGAAAAGGAGTTATAGAAAAAATGGCATACCTTGTTGAATTATGGCATATTCTACAGAGCAACCTTGTAGAGCATGCCCCACACAGAATATTTGTTGAATTGATCCAAAACTATTAAAAAACATATTACAAACTGTATTATAACTAACAAAATTATGCTCATTGAATTTGGATCTGTTATGAAGAAGTTATGAGATTTTTACCCGAAACACCTGTTTTAGACTAGTCTCAGGACTAGCCACAAACCCTATTTTCCACGGAGTGTATCTCCAAAAATACAATGACCCACAAGATGAATTTGTGACCAAATATACTTGGATATATTTCCTCAATGGAATATCAATCTCCAGTCTAAATCATTACAGAAAAAAGTTATTTTGAAAATGGTGAGATGACCTGTAAATAACATACCTTAGAAAGCATCATGAAAAGAATTTATCCTCCCTTGAATTCAAAACCTCTTTTCTTCACCTTCCCTATGAAATGGGGCTTAGATATCCTTTGATTACCTCAGTCACCTATAAATATTCAATATTCTCAAGTTTTCCACACCAAAAATTCTCAAGAAGCTCTCCATCAATACTCCAAAAGATATTCTCACAAGAAGCTCTACATTGATCCACAAAAAAGATGATCTACAAAAGACCATTTCTATATTATTTATAATTTCATCCTCTAGGTCACTTAACCCATTTCTAGGTCACTTAACCTATTTTCCTTATTTTAGGGTTAACCACTTTCCATAAATAGAAAGTTCTCCAATACTTTATCATTTAAATATTCCTTCTTGATTTTGTGACATTACTTTATCATTTCTTGATTTTGTCACTTCTCTTTATTATTTAAATAATTCACTTTGACTTTGTCACTTTACTTTATCATTTAAATAATGATTTCTTCTTTTAGGTCACTTTGACTTCTTTGATCTTGGGGGCTTCAAGACTTCTTGTGGGGGTCCTTCATCTTTGTAAGGCCATAACTCTCAAACCATGAGGAGTTATGTGACATTCCAAATACCACCGAAAATGGAATGAACAACAATATCCATCTAGGATATTTTCTCCAATAATTTTCTTGATCTTCATCTCATTATTCCACATACAAGCATGGGTCATCCAACCATTCTTCTAGGATAAATCAATCCACAAAGCGTATTCCTGTGAGGGTTTTCACCATAAGGGGACCACTTTGGAGTTCATCCATCTGTGCACTTTATCAATCATGATAAGACAATAATGAGTCATCTATATATTTTTCCAACAATGCATCAGATACTAATGAAACCACATTGATTCATCTTCATCATCTATCAATGACAACTCATTGGTCCATGTTCATCATATCAATGACAAATCATTGATCCATCTTCATCTATGCTTTCTCATCAAGGATAATACATATTACATTACATCAATCATCAATGAATCAATCCTTTGACATCAATCTATCACTTGACATCAATCAATGACATCAATTAATCAAATCATTAGCATCAATGACAACATGATCCAACATCCTTAACATGGGGGACGACCTTGAGAAGTGAAAAAGTAATATTTTCCCTATCAAAAAAATTGTGGACCGAAAAATACCCTTCAAGCAGATTCAACCATTTATCTATAGCATCCACATCCCTCAATCCTAGAAATAATGGAATACAAAAAATTATCTGTACCTGTAATATACTAGATATAAAAGGTATGCATAACAGAAATAAAATGCTAGAAATGGAAGAATAACAACAATATAACCAGAACAATCACAACAATAACACAAAAATGATATAAGAATAACAACATAAATAACACTTTGATTCTGAGAGGAATGTTTAGGGGCCTCTTCGAGGGGGAAACATCCAGTTGAGAAGAGATCTATTACAGTAATATACAATATATGGTTCTCATACCCTCGACTCCTATTTATACTAAATATGTCTATCAAAAGAAGCATCTAGAGGAAGATACTTATAGAAGAAGATTCTATTAGGTCTTATTGCATTCAAATTATTCTATTTTATTGCAAGGTGTTATTAATATTGACCTTTATTACATATGAATATATTGTTCTACCTATGTGTAGGTTAGGACCCTAACATGTCCTCCCCCTTAAAAACAACTTTGTCCTCAAGGCTTGAGATGTGGAAATTGTTGCAGAATGGTAGTTGGTTCCCAAGTGGCATATGTTGGAGTTGTATCTTTCCACTTGAATAACACTTCCTTAATGGTTCTATGATGCAGGCGATGCTCACTTTGGTCGAAAACTTCTTCTGGTTGTAGCCAAATGGATCCTTCTTTGTCTAACTCGGGAAGGATGGTTTGCATTTTGCACTTAGTTCCAATCAACTTATTTAAGCATGAAACATGAAAAATAGGATGTAGCTTCGAATGATTGGGAAAATCTAACTGATATTCCACCTATCCCACATGCTTCAGAATGATATAAGGACCATAAAATTTGGGTGCTATCTTCTGAAAATGGTCGGTCTTGAGGGAATTTTGCTTCTAAGGTTTCAGTCGAAGAAACACCTGATTCCCTTCTTCAAATTGACATTCAAAGAGACCTTGATCTGCTCGTTGCTTCATGTGATTCTGTGCCATGATCAAATTCTCTTTGAGGGTACAGAGAATAATCTCTCGAACTTTACGCATTTGGTCAACCGCTTGGAACTTCGAGACACCAGGTAAGTATGAGAGAATTGAAGGTGGCTATTGTCCATATACCACCTCAAAAGGAGTCATGCATGTAGGTGTATGGTATGAAGTGTTGTACCACCATTCAACTAGGGGTAACCATTGAGCCCACTGATTTTTCTTTTCCAAGGAAAAACACCTCAAATATGTTTCCAAACACTTGTTGACAAATTCTGTTTGATCATCAATCTGGGGATGATAAGTTGTGCTGAGATGCAATTGAGTTCCTTGTAGCTCGAAAAACTCTTTCCAAAAATTGGTGGTGAAAGTTGGGTCATGATCAGAAACAATATAATGCAACATGCCATGAATCTTGAAGACCCGATCCATGAAAATTTGAGCCACCGTGGATGTTGTAAATGGGTGTTGAAGACCACAGAAATGAGAATACTTGGAAAGGAGATAAACAACCACCATGATGACTGATTTATTTCCCTATTTGGGTAAGCCTGTAATAAAATCCATAGAAATATACCTTCAAATAGCATGTGGAATTGGAAGTGGTTGGAGTGTGTCTAGAGATTTGATTGTTTCTCCCTTGTTACGTTGACACACATCACATTCAATGACAAAATTGTGAATGTATTTTTTCATAACATCCCAAAAAAAAGAGCGTTTGACCCTGTCATAAGTTTTGGTGAACTCGGAGTGCCCAGTTGTGGGTGTAGCATGAAGCTCAGAAAGTATCATGGATTTAAGTTTTTCTTGTTTACTTAAATACAAATGACCTTTGTATCAAAGCTCATCATGGACCCAAGAGTACCCCGGGGAAGTTGGAGAATTGGACTGCAACTGTTGGATCAGATGCGAACTTTTGGGATCATGTAGCCATTCCTAGAGAAGAACTTAGAGCCAATCTGGTACAATGAAGGAAAGAGAAAAAATGGATACTTCATCTCCATATTTTCAAGAAAATGCATCTGCAACCACATTATCTTTTCCTTTCTTGTAAATGATCTCATAATCATATCCAAAGAGATTAGTCACCCATTTTTTTTTCTCTGGGGAGAAAATGCATTGTTCCATAAAATACTTGAGGCTTTGATGGTCTTTCTTAATTTGGAAGTGTTTCCCTAATATATAAGGGCACCACAGATCAACTGCATGAAGAATATCCAACATTTCCTTTTTTTACATTGATTTTCCCAGATTTCTTTAAGATAGTTGCTTCGTGGTAAAGGCTAAAGGCCGACCCTCTTGCATAATAACAACACCAATTCCTTTCCCTCAAGCATCACATTCCAAGATAAAGGTCTTTGTGAAATCAAGAAGGGCTAGGACTAGAGTGATGCACATGGCCATATTCAAGGTTTGAAAAGCTTGAGCAACTACTGTAGTCCAAGTGAAAGAGTTATTGTTTAGGAGTTCAGTGAGAGGGGCTACAATTTTTCCATAATTCTGAAGAACTTGCGATAATAACCTGTTAAGCCCATAAATCCACGCAAGCTTTTGAGAGTCTTTGGGTGAGGCTAGTCTTACATAGCTTCAATCTTTTTAGGATCCACCCTGATGCCATCCTTTCCAACCATATTACCCAAGTACTCAACTTCTACGGAGGCAAAAGAACATTTAGACTATTTCAGGAAAAGTTGGTGTTGAGAGAGTAGATGGAGAACTCGATCCACATGAGAAAGATGGTATGTCTAGGTTTTTTTATAGAGGAGGATATCATCAAAGAAAACTAATACAAAATGACAGAGAAAAGCATGGAAGACATGATTCAAGAGGCTTTGGAAGGTGGAGGGGGAATTACACAAGCCAAAGGGCATGACCAAAAACTCATAGTGGCCCTCATGAGTTCTAAAGGTAGTCTTGGGAATGTCTGCCTCTTTCATACATATCTGGTGGTAGCCAGAACGAAGATAAAGTTTAGTAAATAATTGGGTGCCACTCAATTCATCCAAGAGGTCATCAATGAAAGGAATGGGAAATTTGTCTTTGATGGTAAGTTTGTTGAGGGCACGGAAGTCAGGACACATTCACCAAGAAAATTATTTCTTCAGGACCATGACCACCGGGGAAGAGTAGGGGCTCATATTAGGGCAGATAGCGCCTGCATTAAGGAGTTCTTGGACCATTTTCTCAATTTCATTTTTTCGGGAAAACATGTGACGATAAGGACGTATATTGGGAGGAAGGCTTAATGGTACAAGGGGAATGGAATGAGCATGAACACCACGGGAAGGAGGGAGTCCCGGGGGAGTGGAAAAGACCACTTCATGTTTAGAAAGGATGGATTGGAGGTCTTGCGGCACCGAGGGTGTCTATGTTGCTTGTATGGCATGGATTTGGGAAATAACACCAGAATGACCTTTTTTTAGCAGATTTTCCATGCGATGGGAACTAATGATCTCAGGTGAACCGATGGTGATGTCTTGGAACTCATATTGGTGGTCGTCCTGGTCGAATTTCATGGTTAATTCATTAAAATCCATGAGAATGGGACCCAAACTCCTTAGCCAAGCTACACCCAACACAATGTCACAACTGCCCATGTCAATAACAAACATATGGTATTTCAGGTGGTAGTTACCAATTTGGAGATGCACATTTTCACAACACCCTCCACATTTCATGGAGCCACCATTGGCAATCATGATTTGGAAATTATTGATGGCATGGATGTAGCAATGAGTTTCTTGGGAAATGCAACGATGAATAAAATTATTGGTGCTTCCACTATCAACCAGAATGATGACCTTCATATGCTTGATGTAACTGATTAGCTTGAGGGTTTGAGGATAATAGAAGCTAGTGACATCATTGAGGGAAATTATTGGTTCTACTTTGGGAGGGTCTAAGGGAGGGGTTATGCTGGTAATTTTAGGTGACTCAGACACAAGGGGAGTTTCAACATCCTCTTCCGAAATATCCTCCAAAATGGCCATAAAAATATTTTGTTCCTTACACTTGTGGCCCAAGAAATTTTTTTCACCACAATTATAACAAAGGCCTTTGAATTGGGATTCAACTATTTCATCCCTGGTCAATTTTTGGATCTTCAGTGGAGCGGAGGGAGTAGTGGGATTTACTGGTTTAGGGTGAGGAATAAAGGAGGGTTTCTGGTTTTGAGAAGATACAACATATTGTGATTATTTAACTATTTTATTATCCTCCACCCAACTTAGAGGTAGAGTCATGAGGACATGGGCCTGAATATCATCCTTGAGGCCACTAATAAAATACTCTCGGAAAAAGGCATCAAACATGCCCTCTGTCTGAAAATCCAGGTGCTCAAAAGCAACTATAAAGTCTTCCACTGTTCCTGATTGTTTCAACTTTGTCAAACAAACCAAATGGTTTTTGTCAGTGTCAAAGAGTTCATAAATCTCTTCCACAAAGTGTGTCTAAGCAATATATGTTTGATGGGAGGTTTTTCTCCATTGCCACCATTGCCAACGTTCTTGATCTAGATGGAGAACACCATACCAGAGTTTGGCCAAGTCATCTATAATGTCGTATAAAGAGAAATAATGTTCCATTTGGGTTACCCAACCATTGGGATCTGAGCCATCAAATTTGGTCACATACACCCACAGGAGGCATAGGTCATGTTGAAAGTGATAGTGTTGAAAGTTATGGGAATGAGAGCAATTTTTAGCTTCAGTATGTGGAGGTGGGTCAGATAAAGAGTTATCTGTAGGGATATGCATATTAGTGTAGAGCATCAAAACAATAGATTCAAGATAGTATTCAGGTCTTGTTTGATTTCCTCCATTGAAGATTGAATGGTTGTATTGATGGAGACAACATTGGCACTGAGTTGTCTCACTTCTTGTTGGGTCTCGGTGAAATTAGATTGCAGGTTATTGAAGCAACCTTCCAAGTCTTGGCTATGGGTATGGGCCATGAGGATGAGGGACCCAAAATGGGGCGGGTGGGGTCAAATATTTTTCTAAAAAATGATATGTATGAATGTGATAAGGGTGAAGAGATGAATCCAATGGACTAGGCCTCAAATAATGGTGCAAAAATTTCCAGACTTTTTTTTTGTTTTTCTTTTACACCTGTGGAGTTGTAATCTAGTCTGAATAATAATTCAGTGATGAAATTCCAAAATTCTTAACCAAGAAGAAATGTGTAGTGATTTGGAAACCCGAACACAATTGCACGACAATAGATCTTGTCTGTTTTAATTTGTTTATGTTTTTGTCCCCAAGGGTTAGATATTCAAGGGTTTTACAGACAAGGGTTTGACCTATGCTATAGCTCTCTGATATATGTTTGGGGTCCAATAGTAGTACTCAACCCAATATCTCAGGGAACTAACTAAGGAGGCTAAACCGTACCCTTAGCTATACTATTCGACTACCTAGGTACTAGAAAGTATCTTCCCGAGTGCTATTCTTGGTGGCACTATAGAAGTCAGGTGACTGATCAATTTATCTAAAGAGGGCTTAAGGTAATCTAGGTTGATCCATACACAAGTATTGTCTGATGTGCTACCACTCTAAGGAGTACCAATAGGGGTTACAAGGGTGGCCAACCGATGTGCACTTAAGTACCACTTGTATTTCCTACATGTATGAATCCTTCAACCACGGGTTTATGCGTGTAATGATATATCTCTGTGGCTTAAAGATGTCAGAATACATCTCTACACTGAAAAAAAAATTAACCTATAATTTTTTCCGAGGAAAGTGCTCTAATACCACTTGTAGTATACCATATATAAAAAGTATGCAAAACATAAATAAAATGCTAGAAATGGAATAATAACAACAATATAACCAGAACAATCACCACAATAACACATAAATGATATAATAATAACAACAAAAATAGCACATTGATTCTGAGAGCAATGGTCACGGGCCTCTTCGATGGGGAAACCTACAGTCGAGTAGAGCTCTATTACAATACTATTCAAGATAGGGTTATCATACCCTCGACTCCTATTTATACTAAATATGTCTATCAAAAGAAGAATCTAGAGGAAGATCCTTCTAGAAGCAAAAGCTTCTATTAGGTCTTCTTACATTCGACTTATTCTACTTTATTGCAAGGCCTTATTAATATTGACCTTTTCAATGCATGTATCCTTTTTATTGTTGCAAAGAATGGAGAAATAATTCCCATTTTGTTATTTTGTGACACATTTGGTGTGAAAAAATAGGAAATCCACTCAAAATATATCACTATCATAGCCACAATGTTGCAAGAAAAAATAAGATCTATATTTGATATACCAGAAAAATTCAACATCTGTATCACATACCATAAAAAAATCAAGATATATATCACATATACAATGGATTTATCAATGATATCTATATCACATATACCATAGATTTATTAGTAGAGACTTAGAAAAATGAATGCCAGTTCATCGTGAATAGTTGAAAGATTTTCTACAATATAGAACTGTATATACCATACATGAAATAAATATCCCTCACTCGCTATCACTATGTGCTTGTTTGATGTGTCCAATGATGAATCTGAATATTATCAATAGTGGAAAAACAATTATTATACTACTACTAGTAATGAAAAAATAACATTCCTCCTTTATGTATGAACAAATCCAATAGCCAAACCCATGGCTAGAGTTGGCTACAAGCTTCTCCTAAGTTTTCTCTGCTAAATATGGAAAAAATAAATACATAACAAAACAAAATCTACCACACATAGTGCATCAATGAAGTGGAGGAGTACAATGGATTGTGAAACTATTAAGTCCGAGCTACTTAGAGAAATAACACCCCAACCAATGTTGGATCCAAAATGGTGGTTTATCCAAGTTACTGGTGACTGAAGCACGGTATGTTCTTGCAGGTAAAACTACAAGTCCTATCGACCAAACAAATCTTGATGGGTTGGTGGTGGGTGTGCCAACAAGTTGGGATCTTGGAGACGGTTGGGGAGGGGACGAGAAGGATTCTAATAACCCCACATATGAAGGATTCTTATGTAATTTGAACATGTGTGAACCATCCACTGAGTCCCAGCATAAAATTAGGTTGGATATGAAAAGAGGAAAAAACTAAGAAGCTGAAGAAATTTGATAAGATGGAGAAATATTCTTTGGAAAATCAAATTTGGAATGGGCACCATCACATCAAAGAGAAAAATGAGGAAAATAAAATTTTAAATGGGCTTCATTGGGAATAAGGAAGGTTACTCTTCCATTAATACTCATGTTGTAATGATCCTCCTCGTTACGACAACAAACCTCTTATAAGAAGTGCAATTTTCTTTTCCTTTTTTTTTTTGTTTTTAAAGGTGTGTGTGCACGTACAAGGGAAACAATGCATTCAACTCTACGTCGCCACCTGGTGATGAAATAGATGCAACCATGATGAACACAAAAAGGTGACATAAGATGCACAACAAGTAATTGCAAGCATTTAATGATGATCAATCGACAATAAGTAAGACTGACTACCCGCCCGTCCTACCCTACAATGGTTAGGACCTCCAAGAAACATAAGCAGTGCTCAAGCCCAGGTTCCCATCGATTTTAACCATTTAAGGTCTCAGGGCTGGCGATTGTTCTGAGGAACATGGAGGTGTCTACATCCTGCCCGACACAAGCAGACCAAGAAATTAAAGATTACAACCAAGTACACCAGTAATTAAGTCCAACAATAATTAAGTGAACAACTATGTCCTCCACGAAATACGCAAGTAATAAGGACTCCGACATCGACCAAAAATTATTAAGACTCAATGACATTAATTACAGACCAATTATTCCATTTGATTTCCATTAATCGGCGAGTTACAAACCCAACGTTAAATGAGGTCCATTTGGTTAATTGCAAATCCCTGTTTACTGAATCATCATAATTGATTGCACTTAGATTCAAGGACCCTACATTTTATAGGTTATCAATCATAATGAAATTACCATAACATCACCATAACATGACCATATCCTTCTAGATTACAATAACATTGCAATTACAATAACGAGGACTTTACATTTTATAGGTTATCAATCATACTGAAATTACAAAAGCCTGACCATAAACCACCATCTCATCACTTTTATATTACGATAACATTGCAATTTAACTAATAATAACCTTACTTTATTTGTTATCATCAACAATGGAACTGCAAGATTATTACCATAAAATGACAACCCGTTACATTTTAAATTACCATCACTTGCAATAAAAGAATCATCGTACAAGACAATGACAACTAAACAACTAGTAAGGCAATTCACTCAATCTATACTGACCTCCAATGCTAGCCCAACCTTGCATGTCTAGGCTGCATAATGACATTATAGTAAAATCTGAATTAGTCTTAAACCAACTCATTGAGCCATTTTAAGTTTCAACAGGGCATCAAGATACTATTTAATTCATCTTGCCTTAAATATTAAAGGTTGCTATGAGTGTTTGTGTCAAGGTTGATAGCTAATAATCATCTAGGTGTAAAACAATGTCCCAAGAAGATATTTATGTACATCTCAACAATCCTTGCCTGAAATTATCATTCCACTAAAATAATAGAGGAAACACTTCATGACTCTAACTATGCTAATAAAAAACATAACAGTTTCTTTACCATGTAAAGATATCTAATTAAAATTTCCAGGATATTAAAATAATATTACTAATGGTTTCCTTACTAATAATAATATTCGATATAAAGATATAAAATTACCAAAAAGGGAGATCTAATTAAAATTGTCGGGACATAAAATAATACTACTAATAGTTTCACTACTAAAATAATAATTCATGTAAAGAAGTAAAATTACCATATAAAGATATCAAATAAAAAACAAAATCCTTTGGGGAGAAAGAAAATACAATGCAGGTTGAACTACAGGCGATGACCAATTCATAAGGCGAAGTCAATGAGAGGGCAACTAAAGGCTATTTTAAACATCCAAAAGGAAACTGTTGCCCGTTTCCGGTGTTGTAGTTGTCGTTAAGGTGAAAAGGGTAATGAACTCAGCATAGAACAAGTAACCCATCTTGGTAGAGCATGGGATCTCAGAGGTAGGGTGATGTGCAGGGGACTGAATTCCTCTGCAAGGCTCTGCCCTCGCATTCTCAGCATGCAGCAGGAGGTGTCACCAGAATTTTACTGATGGCCATTAAATTTTGAAACTTTGACCACAATGACCCCACATAAAGAAAATCGAGAAGGCTAAAGGTCCAGTAAAAATTGATGATAGAAATGTAGTCAGTGCAAAGTAAATGGAGGAAAAAAAATAAGCGGTAATTAAGACAGTAATCGGTGATTGAGCTGGGAGAAACTACCATCACCAACGAAAAGAAAACTCACCCATTCCAACGATAAACTCTAACGAAAGAATTTGAAACAGACTCAAAACTCTCAATGCATTTAAGTCAAAATAATCAGAAGGGCATTTAAATCCACCTAGAGAAATCTTCCCATCTATGGGTCATTGATTGTCCTTTAATTAAGGACGTATTCGGCACTGCCTATCCATAACAATATCATAAATCATAACCGATTCCACCATAACTTCTTGTCGATGCCCCCAATGAACCCATGGCGTTAAGGGCAGTCTAAGCAGGCGACTGTCAACTACCAAACCACACGGTAACAAGGTTCACACCCAAAAACACCGTGGAACCACCTCCGAAGGCAAAAGAAAGACACCACCCCAAACTGTGACTGCACAAGCATTCAGGAAATTCGTGGGCAGCTACAGATTACATCTCACGTACTCAAGACAACCTAAACTACCAGTCCAGGGTAAGATAGAAGAAACGACAGGGTAGATCTAAGGCACAATGACTCCAGGGTTGAAGATACAGGTTTGCAGGCCACACAAAAGGAAACACTGAGTGTTATCAATCATCTTACAGAGTTTAACAACCCACAAGCTAAAGTTTTGGGATTTACCTACCAGTAAATGAACAGAGATAGTGGTTGTCTTAACCAACACCAGAAAAAAATTTCTAAACAAGTCTTACAACAAATTTTTCCCAAGAAGCATTTCGCTAGAAGAATCGCCCTTACCTCCTCATCATAGAATGAAATCAACATTGTCCCCAATATAGTTAAGTAATCAGAAGTAAAAAGTATAGAACTATTACATAACTAAATCTATGGTACATCCATACAGAAGTATCTTGAAAATTTTGTTTTATTATTATGCAAAAGACAAAAGAAACTGGTTGTATCTTGTACCGCACAAATCACCATTTCAACACACCCAAGATTATACAACAATGCATCACCACTATATCAGTAATTTTCAAAGATGGTAAAACTATACAACAATAATTTGAATTCTAATACCACATCCGGGAAATACAACGCAAAGAATAACGCAGAAACTTAAAGATCCCAACCAAGGAATAATAAACCCAACCAGAATGTTGACCACAATAATTTTAGGCAATCAATCGAACGGGCAAAAAATCAAGGAAGAATTCATCCATTTACAATGAACATACATATCAAGCATAATTTCCTAATGCATTCTACTTTACAAAATAAACGAGCGTATCGTTGCCTAATCACTCGCCTCGAAGGATGTCCGTGCACTCCATGATGATCCCGCTCCCCAACCATCGAGACCTCACCAGTACCTCCCAGCCAATCGCAAGGGGTACTCTGCTTCCACCTTAGCCCCCCGAGCCATAAAGGGGCCACACACTATCCAGATGGTACTCTAGCTCCCATCTCGCCTCGCAAGGCCGAGCTACCACTCCTATCCAATATGGGAATGCTAACTCCTCACAAGTAATCAGTCAAGTCACAATCCGACAGCATAACGTTACGCTAATAGTTGATCCCTTTCTTCCTCATCTTCCCTTTCTTTTATAGAGTTTTTAGAACCTTCAAATTTCCCTAAATCACATTTAAATTAAGTTTTAATAAAAATCTTCTAAATATTCTCCTTCGCACAAGTGTCGTCCATCCCCCTCTTTCCTCCAATAATTATTTTCTTTAAATTTATTAACTATCTCATTTCCCTCACCTGCCTAGAGTTGCTCATAAATTTACTCCTAGGTGTTCCTAGATTCCCTTGCAGGTTTAAATACTTTCCCTAAAATGAAGTTTCTACTTTATCTCATTTTAGAAGGTTCTTAATTGCAGATTCCTTACTATGTTAACCTCACTTTTTACCATAAGTTCCCCTCTTTCCCTTATTATGTTTCCCCCCATTCCTTAGTTTCCTAATTTTTATTATTCCCTTCTTTCCCCTTTTATTAGGGCCAAAATGGTAGTTGCACTATTTACTCTTTTCCTTTTATTATTAATTTGAAATCTTTTTACACTTTCACAAGTTAAATAATTTATTTCTTCTTTACAATTTAAAACCACGGATTTTAATTAAATTATTACTCTTTTCATTTTACCCCAAAAATTTATGAATACTAAAACTATTATTTAAGTGGTTTTTAGTTTAAATTTTTATTTTTATTTTTATAGGGTCTTTTTCTTAGGGTTAAACAAAATTTTACCTTAGAGAAGTTTTAGACTTGGGACTTAGATTCTGAATTGGGCGACAATTATTTAGGGAAGTTGTTTTAAGAATTTCTTAATGCATTAAAAGTATTAGGGCCATCTAGGTTTGTTCCTTCATCAATATCAACGCGATGTGCCCTTCAGGACGCACCAAGTGCTCTAAGGGTGTCACAAGCCTCATTTGTTTCTTTTGCACGACGTACCCTTTATCATGCACCACATGCTCCAAGGGTGCCACTCGCCTTGTTTGTTTCTTTTGCGCGATGTGCCCTTTAGGATGCACCACGTGCTCCAAGGGTGACACTCGCCTATTGACTGATTGGTATACATCAATAACCCGTGGAGTCAACACTCCATTAGGTGAACTTGTGGGAGACTAAGGGCTCTAAGGAATAAGGCCCCCACCTTATTGTGCGCCCATTAGAATAATCACGAGCGACTGCCATAGTCTTCCCTCGCGACATCGTGGGTCCTCTCGAACTAGGTAATCGTTAACCTATTGTTTGCGCCATGGTGGGAGTGCTAGTAGGTTGTGGTAGGGTTGTTGTCCCCACCTCTCCCTCAACCTATCTAGTAGCCGTGTGTGGCCCCTTTACTCTATATGTGAGTCTATTCATAAAGTTATCATCATCTTGCATCATCAACAATCGTGTCAGAACATGTCACATCATATATTCAAATCAAATGTACAAATTCATAGTAAACAATCAATCCCAATAGCACACTCCCTAACTCGATCCGTAGTCTAAGGGGTTATGTGGATGCCTCTGCATCCTCATGGTCAAAAACCCTACACACTTAGTAAAACTGAGTCAATAGCACCTGTCTATGTCAAAGCAATATAACATCATGTCATCTAACATAACACATCATAATCAAGGACAATTGTTTTAATATCATAATAGTTTGGATCACTTGCGAGCAAGTTTCCTCAAAGAATAAGTTTTCTTAGTGCGCCAGAGCGGGATGTTACATACACCCCC